>VMDR010003196.1:0-75798 GCA_007922815.1 Macrotus californicus
CCAAGGTCAACATCAACAGTTATGCATTATGTTGAGAGGATATACCCTTGACATGTGTTGAGAATGGCACTTTGCCTCTGTGACCCCCCTCCCCAAAACTCATAGCCCTGGTCTACTCATGAGAAAAACATCAAACAGATGCTAATACAGGGGTTTTCTACAATATATGTGACCAGTACTCCTCAAAACTGCGAAGGTCATCAAAAACAAGGAAAGTCTGAGAAACAGTCATAGCCAAGAGGAATCTAAGGAAACTAAATTAAATGAGGTATCCAGGAGAGGATTCTAGGACAAAAAAAAAGGACATTAGGTAAAAAACTAAGAAAAACTGAATAAACTATGGACTTTAGTTAATAATGTATCGGTCCATTAATTATAATGAATATGTTATATTAATATAATATAGGGGAATAATAGGGGAAACTGAGAGGAAGGAGAAAGAGGGGAATTCTTTGCTATCTGTTAAATTTTTTGTAAATCTAAAACTTTAAAAAAAATAAAGTCTATTAATTTTTTAAAATTGGTATATGGTATGATCTTCACAATTTGAGGGGGAAAAAAGGAGGGACTGGGTTAAATTCACTCATTAACCCAACCTTCACTGCGTTCTCCCTACAGGCCAGTCAAGTACTGCAATAGAAAACAAGGTACTAGCCATGGTTGTCTCTAGGTGGTGGCACCACAAACATTTTTAAGATCTTCATACTTTTCTATATTTTCTAAATATATGTTTTAGAGTAAGAAAAAATATGTGAAATAAAAATTACTATGCAACCATAAGGTAATATTACTCATAATTTGGATAGGTACACTTTAATTTTCATTGCTCATCCTGACTCCACTCGGTGGTAGTGGGCTGAGCTGGCTCATCACTGTGAACAGGAAAGGAGACCACCCAGGCAGAGAGGGCATGGGGAGTGACGGGAAGAACTCTGTGGGAGATGAACCGTGTGCTTCATTCCTCTAGATGATGAGTGTATGTTTAATTGTGAACTTCTTCTCCCCTTAACAAATTTTTGTAGGTAAAATATCCTATATAATTGTATTTGTATATACTAAAATTGTTCAAAGGGAATCAATAGGATGTAATTATCCCCCAAAGATGTCACTAAGGACAATTTGATATTTTTATTATGAGTTTTTCAGTTTCACTTCAAATTACTTTTTTGAAAGCCTTCCTTTCGGAACACTTTAGGACTAATTAAGTGTTAATTTAAGCCCTTGTTCCTTCCCCTGCAAGTTATCAGCTACTCAGGGAAATAAAATGACCCAAAGACAACCTCTTCCATCTGTCTCATTAGTTTTCTTTTTTAATCTGATCTAAAAATACACCCACAACCTACTAGATGAACCAAGAAGACATGGACAATCAAAAGAAAGGGCTATGTAAGGAATTATGTATCTAGTATTATATATACTCTCCCACTCATTTTATAAAGCCAGCATAAACTTGATGTCAAAACTTGGTAAAGATATTAAGAAAATTGCAGACCCATATATAATACATTTGCCTTTCAATTTAGAAGACAATGCCACTCACAGCGATTGGGATCTGAAGGTGCCTGAGTAAGTAACCCTGTTCAGAAACATACTCCTCACCATTGAACACACGAGAGATTTCAAAAGGTCCCTCAGTATATCACTTTCTGTATTTAACCAAGCTCACCATTCTGTCTGGTGGGCTTTCTATTAAGTGATCAACCTTTTAAGAATTTTATAAGATTTCTTTAAGAGTTCTTAGAAGGCCTCTTCTAAGAGTTCTGGAAACATGTCCTGTCACATCGAGATGCCTTAGGCTCCTGCAACTGCAAAACCCACCGTGGAAACCATCACTAACTGCATAAGATCACCCTTGAGGCACCTCTAACATCACAGCACTCGCTGTCGATAATACTCGATGACCTTCGACTGGTGAGTGAGCAACACAACATGATGTAAATGTCTTCCACCAAAGAGAAAAGACAAAATCAGAGGCACACCACAAATACACCACTTTTTTTCTAAATGTCTTTACTCTTCAACAAATATTTATTGAGTACTTATTACATTCTAGCTACTAAAAAAGTGAACAAAATAGATCTCAACTTTATCTTCAGAGTTTAGAGTCTAGCAAACAATACAGACTTAAACAGACAATTAGAATAAATTGTGATATAAGTTATAATTTAAAGAAAAGTGAGGGGAGCACAGGCCCAGAGTAGAGGAAGGTAAGTGAGGGAAGAGCTCTCACAGAACTGACCTTTCATTTGAAACCCCCCAGATTAGCAGGCCAAGTGTGCACATTGCAGGTGGAAGGGAGGTGGGCAGTTGGTGGAATGAGGAAAAGAATGGCACAGGCATGGAAACATCATGTGCAAAGGTCCTGAGGTGACAGAGCTCAGTGAAAGAGACTGAAAGAATTTCAACTTGGAGAGCAGAACCTAAAGGTTAGGGGCAAGAGGGACAGTGGTGAAAGATTATTTTGTAAAGCAAGCTTGTGGCAATATACCATATTTGAAGGGGAAGGGTCAAGTCAAGAAACATGTATCAAGGACCCATGGACAGAGACGACAGGGCAGGGGAGGAGGGAAAGTGGAAGATGGGGATGGGTAGGACAGGGAAGAGTAATGGAGGGAAATGGGGACAACTGTAATTGAACAACAATACAAATTTTTTAAAAATAAAAGTAATGTACAATTATTTTCAGTTCCATGTTTAAAAGGTAAGCACAGCTCTGGCAAACATGCATCTTCCTATTATAACTCACAGCTGCCCTAAAACACAGATTTCTCAGCGGCCAGGTAGGTTATTTATTCTCGTAACAGTAGAGTAAGAAAATAGAAAAGACGGGAGAACAAGACAACAGACGGTGTGTGGAAGACTGTAGGCATGAGACAATCATCACGTCCCTGGGAAACACCATGCAGGATATGAGGCTATCTGAAAACACTCTGACTTAGCCGGATGCACCCAAGACCACTAGGTTCTGCAAACCAGTGAAAGTTCCTGTCATTCTCCCACATCTCTGACTCTGTCCATTTATTAGGCTACTCTTTCATTTGGAGCAGAGTGATGTCTTCTGGGTCACATTTTTCAAACCACTAAAAGATAACGGTTGCCTCCATCTGTTTTCTAAGTAATGCTCCTAATACACTGGAAGAAAAAAAAATTAAGTCAGTGTTCCCTAACAGTTGCAAATGTTTTTTTTGTTGTTGTTGTTGTTGTTGATATATGTTTCTACAACTCAAAAGTTTGCTTCAATCAACCTTCTATATGGAGGCAGGATAAATGGCCAAAGCTGCCGAAAACAATTCCATCAACCAAAAACCAATCAAAGTACTCCTAGAGGGGATACTCTGAAAGTATTTGAACTACTAAAGCAGAATTCACATTTCTAAAAGAAGGATAGCATAAATTTCTGCCTCTACTGGAATTGCACACTTTGCTATTTTTGTTTATATGCAAAAGGGCTGTTGGCACAGGCTAAATGACTCATCGAATTAATTCTGTGAAGTTCAAATCTGGGCAATATTTCAGGTCCTCTCTTTAGTAAAAAGAAGTTCCCAAGTCTTTGCAAATATTCTCTAAATGCACATGGCTGTCCTGGCTGACCACGAGCAGAGAAATATCCATATCCGTGAGTGAAAATTATTCTCTCGCTGCTGCTGCTGCTGCTGCTTTTGTTGTCATTTTACTTCAAAACCTTCTTCTGGCTTCTGCCATCAGTCCCCCCATCTCCTAGCCCCTCCCCCTCTTATCACAGCACCTGCAGACCTGTTGGCAGCCCTACTTTCAATGAGAGATGGAGTTGGAGATGAAGAGGCAGGAGAGGAACAGAAAGAGATGAGAAGTGATTCTCTTCTCTCCCTGTGGGTCCTTCCACTGGTTCTCTCCTCCCATCTAGGTGAGGCCCCATTCTTGCTCTCATTCTGGCACTTTAAATGGTCTCTTCCTGAATCCTTAAACCCAAACCTGGCTCTCACCCAGCTCCTCACTCCTTTCCCAGCCCTGCCCATTGGAGGCATTCCCCAGTCACAAATGCTATCAGAGCATGGTGTTAGGGAACAGGTAGAGAAATGGTGGGCTCCCACAGAGTGACCCAGCTTCAGGACAGAGAGGCTTTCTGGGGTCCCAAGCTAGATGATCATCCCCCATCAAAATATTATGCTTATAGTCCTCTCCTTCAGGTATAGTACTCACAAGGTGGTTTTGTTTTGTTTCATTTTGTTTAATGGGCTGGCCTGGGAATCAGCTTTAAAAACTTGGTTCTTTTTCCCATAAAAACATTTTTCTATAAGAAAAAACCTATGTAAATATTGGAAAACTATCCATGGATATACAAAAAAAATTCTAGGAGCAGGATGCTACTTCAGCCTCATCTTTGCTTACATTTTCAATGACACGTAATGTTTTTTTCTGATAAAATAAAGTGTTTATCTTGTAGATCCTTCATTCTGAACACTTTGAAGGAGTTAAAGGCTTAAAGATTAGACCTCTCCCCTCCAGGTTGGAGATGGAACCCTGTGTGGGGCCTGGGGGAGGGGGGGGGGTTGGTGAAAAGGTTTGTTGGAATTACAGAGAAGGAAAGAGGGGGCACAAAGAAGGGGGCACTCCCAGGGGCCCTCTGTTTGGATTGATGACTGTAGGAGTAAAGATGTAAGAGTAAGAGCCCTGGCTGCTATGGTTCAGTGGATTGAGAGCCAGCCTGTGAACCAAAGGGTCGTCAGTTCGATTCCCAGTCAGGGCACATGCCTGGGTTGCAGGACAGGTCCCCAGTGGGGGCACACTAGAGGCAACCACACATTGATGTTTCTCTCCCTCTATTTCTCCCTCCCTTTCTGATCTGTCTAGAAATAAGTAAATAAAATCTTTTTTTTTCTTAAAGAGTAAGAGTAAGACATCCTTTCTAATAAACAGACTTGCCCACTCACCTTGCCATGCCCAGCAAACCATGCTTGCCAAACCACACAGTCTCCACCCTGGAAATACTAACAAAAAACCACAGTTCATTCTAGGTATCTGGTTATTCTGAACATTAAATTAAACATCACAACTATCTCTTTAAGATAGTTTGCTGTTTTGCAGAAGAAACCAGCATGGTGGCCAATCCAACTTCTACAGAGCCTCATTGATGGCTTCCAGTAGAAACAAATGACTGTTTCTGACTCCTTGTCACTGTAACACTGAAGATATCAGACCACTAGGACTTCTGCAGTCACTCAAAACTATCTCACTAAACTCAAACCGCTAACACTTTAGTGTTTCATTGTCCCATCCTAGTAATGGAGGGCTTCCTGGAACTCTTGTCTTTTTTCATACCAATTAAATAAAAGCACCAGAATGGGGGGAAATAACCTTGAGTTTGTTTAGAACTTGCTTTAAACCTTGCATATTCTGGCTATGGTTTGCTTCAGTCGGCTGATTGTTTCTGCCCCACGACCCAAGAGATATGTGGGTTTATGTTTTTAATTCTCACACCTCCTGAAGGGGAAAAAAATGACAATACCTACATACTCACAGCACGGAGAAAAACACAGAAACTAAAACACAGAAAGTACTTTAGATTAAGCTTCCACTAGTGGCCAGACTAAAAACCTAGGATTAACACTTCTGCAGTCTTCATTTGGTAGTCTGAGAATCTACCCTGCAGCTATAAAGGACACATGGACAACACCAAGGGGGGTGGAGTTGGGGGGGAGGAGGGATGGCTGGGGCAGGGGGAAAAGGCAGACAACTGTACTTGGACAACAATAAAATTTAAAAAGTGGAAAAAAAAGAATCTATCCTATAGAAATATTTGCATATGCACACAAAAATGCACGTACAGCTATGTCCTCTACAGCACTGCATAAATATAAAAAATTTGGAAACAACCTAAACATCCACCGATAGGAGAACAGTTAAATAAAATTTTAAATACTGTGCAGGAGTCTAAATATAGACAAATAGACAAATTCACATGGAAAAATAGTCAACACTGCTATGTTTAATAATCAAGTTTTCCATATATTTCTGTGTTGTGCAATTATTCTACAATAAAAACGTGTTCATGAATTATTTCTGTAATCAAAAATAAAATACATGGACCATAACGTCCACCAGAACACCTGAAAATAAAAAGACCGCAGTACCAAGTGTGGGTGAGGCCGGGGAGCCAAGGGAGCTCTGGCACACTACTGGTGGGGGTGTGAAATAGGTACGGTCACTCTGGAAAACTGGGGTTTCTCATCAAATTAAACACATGCCTATCCTAGGGCCCAGTGATTCTCTTCCTAGATATTTATCCAAGAGAAAGGAGTGCTCATGCTCATAAAACATGTTACTCAAGAATGCTTGCCCTGGCTGGTGTGGCTCAGTGGACTGAGCACCAGTCTGTGAACCAAAGGGTCACCGGTTTGATTCCCGGTCAGGGCACATGACTGGGTGGCAGGCCAGGTCCCCAAGTGGGGGGCACGTACGGGAGGCAACCACACAATGATGTTTCTCTCCCTCTCTTCCTCCCTTCCCTCTGCCTAAAAATAAATAAAATCTTTAAAAATAGTAACTTAAAAAAAAAAAAAAAGAATGTTCATAGGAGCTGTATTCATAACCCCGAACTGAAAAACGCAACGTCCATCAGCAGATGAGTGGATAAACAAACTGGGATAGTCACACAATGGGATACTACTTAGCAAAAAAGTAAGATAAAACTGACACAGGGAACAACATAGACAACTCTAGAAAACATTACGTAGAGAACAGATGAAAAAGAGATCATACTGACTGTGTGAAGTTCCAGCACTGGCAAGGAAAGTTTCTAGGACAATGGTAACATTTACGTCTCCATCTGGGTGGCAGTCACACAGGTATATACATATATTAAAATCACCCTGTTGTAACATTTAAGATTCATGCATTTTAAGCACATAAATCATAGCTTAATAAAAATACTAGGAAGGAAGGAAGGAAGGAAGGGAGGAAATGATGGATAAAGAGCCTCATAAAAAATGTTATCAGAAAGGAAAACTATTTTAAAGGGAGTGTGATTTTAAAGAGGTTTATTACAATGCAGTTAACAGATATTTTCTGTAGCTAAATACCCCAGCATACTTCTCCTACTGGATTATAAGTAATACCTTTATTCTAATTCAACTACAGTATCAATTCAAGTAATTATAAATACGTGGCACTGAATACATTTTAGTAAAGCTCCTATTATGTGAATAAAAATTTTATTTCCCTATAACATACTAGTATTAGAAGGTCAACAATGTTAGGAGGAGACCCTAGGTAAGAATTTAAGTAATTCATAAATGGTTTCATCCATGCCCTCAGCCTTCAGGAAAACTTGCTCTCTGGATGCTCAGACCACTCTGTTCCTGAGCCCACATCTGTCCTGTCTCCCATGAAAAGCTGAACAGTAAAATTAAACAGTGGAACTCAAAGACTCCAGACCTGCAAAGCCATCTGTTATAATCACCTAACCTATAATGCAGCACTGACAAACCGGAAAAGCAAGCAATGAACTTAGAAACACAGGGGAAATAAATATGAATAAATGTAGCAGAAATTATAGGATTTCAGTAGGGTGTAATGGTTTATAGCATGAAGAAATTAGATCTATGATAGTTATGTCAATATGTTAAGATTCTCAGATGACGGTAAAACTTGAAACTTACCTATTTTTTCCTATATTTAAAATGATTAAAAATGGTTAAGTATTGCACATATGTAATGAGGTAAAAATGTTATTATCTTAATAGCAGGCACTAGAATTCCTTTAAGAGCGAGAACTGTCATTGTTTGGAAAGGTAACTTGTTTCTCTGTGTGTGGGTGTTGGTGGGAACCTAAACAACTAAACAGATAAATAAACTGTCTTTTCATATGGCAAGAGAAAACATATCTTTTTAAAAATTTTGCTCCAGATAGGATAAAGAGAGACAGTGCCAGTGAGAAGGCATAAGGATGGGAACCACACCAGGGGAAGAAGGGTCAGAGGATGCTCTCTGATGACCACAGTGGCCAAAGGGCATTTAGGAATAGAATGTCTGATATTCAAATTGAAATCATTTGCATCACTGCAAGGTAAAACCCCTCCTGCCTCATCCTGTACCCCCTGACAGGGGCTTCATGTGGGCAGGCTTTTGTGAAATTCAAGGACAACCATATGCCTAGGCCGTGGTTTTTTAACCTCGGCACAACTGACATCTAGGGCTGGATAATTCTTTGCTGTGGGAACTGTCCTAAGAATTGTAGGAAGTTCATCAGCATCCCTGGCCTCCATCCTCTAGATGCCAGTAGTACCTTCCACAGTTATGACAATGAAAAAACGTCTTCATGTGCTGCCCAAAGTCCCTGGAGAAACAAAATCATCCCATTTGGGAAGCACTAATTTAGGACTGCACAACCCACCCAGGACACAGAGCATGTATGGAAGCAAGGAATCCTAGAAGGAAAGGTGACCTTGAGAACTCCCTGAGATGCTCCCTGAGAATTACCCAGATCTTGAGGAGATGTTGGGGCTTAGAGAGTCCATCTCACCTAGAGATCGAAAAGCTGGGCGGTCCACCTAACATGTAGGCTACACCCACAATGAAGCTCAAATACTTCTACCATTTTTTTAAAAGATTTCATTTATTTATTTAGAGAGAGGGAAGATAGGGAGAAAGAGGAGAGAAACATGGATGTGTCAGAGAGACATCGATTAGTTGTCTCTCACATGAGCCCCAACCCAGGACCAGGCCCGCAACCCAGGCATATGTCCTGACTGGGAATCGAACTGGTGACCTTTTGGTTATGGGACAATGTTCAACCAACTGAGCCACACCGGCCAGAGCAACTTTACCATTTTTTTAAAGTTAGCAAATGAAAAGGGGGGAAGGGGAGAGTAAACCTTGTCGTTTTTTTGATTGACAGTTTCACAAAAATACTATTTTCACACACACACACATGCATAAAAGCATTCTATAACAAGGTAGGAAACACATCTTTATAAGTTAGCCATGAACTAACTTCTCTCCTTCCTCCATAAAGTTTCTCCTGGAAAGAATTACTGGACTCTGATCTAAGGAAGAAAGGAAATAGAGGAGACCCTGAGAGAACTTTATAAACCTCCCCTAATTTAGAGAAGCACCAATAACACAAAAAGGCCATGTCTGGAAGTTTTCCTCAAAGAAAAAAAATTTTTTTTTAATTTTATTTACCAAACACTTAATGGTGTTTAATACATTCCAGATACTATTCTAAGTTCTTTTCAACTATGTATTCCTTTATTCTTCATATAAATTCTGTGAGATAGGGACTATTATTGTCTCCACTTTGCAGATGAGGAAACTGAGATTCAAAGTCAGACAGCTAGTAAGAAAGTGGCAGAATGAAGGTCTGAATTTATAAAAACTTAACACACAGAAAATGGGCAGGACCTATGAGAAAACACTAAAGTTCACAAAGAAAAGATCATCTTGAAGAACTAGACAAAATGTCTCCATCTGAAATAAATGTATTATTAAAGAATAGAAATGTTTAGAAAATTTCTCACAACATTCAAAAAGTTGTTGTATCTATAAGCCAGAACTTTATAGATGTAATGAAAAAGGAACACTGAATGATGAGGAAAGACAACATGGACATTTAAAAAAATAAATAATGAAGTCCAGGATGGATGAAACAATATAGGAGATGAAAGAGCAGATCGAGGGTCCAATTTATGTATTATTTACACCCCAGTCCGACAGAATAAAACAGATGAAGTAAAAGCAATGATAATAGAAGAAAACTTTCCCAAGTTAAAGAAAGACCTGAGCCCTAACTGGTGTGGCTCAGTTGGTTGGAGCATCATCCAGCACACCAAAAGGCCACAGGTTCCATTCCCAGTCAGGACACATGCCTGGGTTGCGGGTTCAGTCCCTGGTCAGGGCGCATGCAGGAGGCAACCAATTGATGTTTCTCCCTCTCTCTCCCTCTTTCTCTCTCTTTCAGCTTTTCCCCCATCCACTCTCTCTCAGTATATCCCTGGGTGAGGATTAAAAACAAACAAAAAAAGACCTGAGCCCTTAGATTAAAAACACAAAAAAAAACCTACCAGGCAAAATGATTAAAAAGTCTAAGACCTTGAAACTATCTAGTGGCATTTTTGAGGGCAAGGAAAAATATCATATAAATGGCCAGGCAGGAAGTGGGAAGAAGTGCTATACAAGAAACACATCAGGCTGGCATCGGACTTTTCCTCCACAAAATTGAAGACCAGAAGACAATGGTGAACCTCTGGAGGCTGAGCTGGAAGGAAGCGGGAGAGTATGACCCTAGAACTTCATGCCCACAGCTAAGTTTATATGAAACTAGATAGACATCAAACCTTCAGGGTCTCAGTAAGTGTAATATCAAAGAAGGCTTCCTGAGAAACTCTCTCAGTATGATATTCTAGATCGTCATCTACCAGGATTTTATGCACTTTCCAAGACAGCAGTACATACGTATTGATACAATGCGATACTACTTGGCCATACGAAAAGATGAAACACTGCCATTTGCAACAACACGGATGGACCTTGAAAATATCATGCTAAGTGAAATAAATCAGACAGAAAAAGTCAAGAACCATATAATTTTGCTCATATGTGGGATATAAAACTGAAAGCAACAAATGAACAAACCAAAAAACAAAAACTCATAGACACAACAGTATGGTGGTTACCAAAGGGAAGGGGGTGGGGGAATAGAAAAGGGTAAAGTGACTCAAATATATGGTGGTAGAAACAATTTGACTTTGGGTGGTGGGTACATAATGTCATATGAAGATCATGTATCATAGAAATGTAGCCCTGGCTGGTGTGGCTCAGTGGACTGAGGGCCAGCCTGTGAACCAAGGGGTCGCAGGTTCTATTCCCACTCAGGGCACATGCCTAGGTTGCGGGCGTGGTCCCCAGTAGGGGGGACATGCAAGAGGCAACCACACACTGATGTTTCTCTTCCTCTCTTTCTCCCCCCCTTCCTCTCTGTCTAAAATAAATAAATAAAATCTTTTAAAAAAAAGAAAAGATATGTACACTTGAAACCTATATAATATTATTAATCAATGTCACCCCGATAAATTTAATAAAAAGAAAAAAGACAAAATAATAGCCACTGTGGCTGCTGAGCAGCTGAAATGCATGTAGTCAGTGCAACTGGGCAGCTGAATTTTTTGTTTTATTTAATTTTAATTAATTTAAATGGAAATACCCAAATGGGCTGGTGGCTACTGTATTCACAGTCTGAATATCTACGAGATTCAATGAAGGGTTTGGGTATGAAAAAGCCAGGTACAAAAACACAAGCGATGAACAAATTAAACAGGACAAAAATAGTAGTAGAACAATGGTTTAAAAACATTATGAAAATGTCAATAAATAATTCTTGTGATATAAGATACCTAATAAAGACAGGAATAATTCTGAGTCTCAAAATCTCAGGTTATATTAGCAATTTCACACTGGAGAAAAGAGTCGAAAGGTACTGTTTTATTCTTAATGTTGCTAATCAGAAAGACATGGGGTTTTTCATTTGTTTGTTTTGTTTTTTAAGCCATCAAGGTAAAACTACCAGTGGAATAAGACCAGAATGCATAATTTCTAAACCACTCAAAAGAAAAAAATTTCATGATCTAAGGATATGCTCAGGAGATCATGGCAAGTGAAAAGCTGTAAGCGGAAAATTCACTATACAAAATTATATACAAAATAGGTCCCAACTTCTAAAGTAGGAAGATACAGTAAAAACACAATAGGTCCCAACTTTTAAAGTAGGAAGATACAGTAGAAACTGAAAGAAATACATGAGAATTTAACAGTTGTTGACGATGAATGACTGTACATCATTCTGTGTTTTCTAAATATTCTACAATGAGCATTAGTACTTTTATAATCAGAAAAATCTAACATAAAAAAAGAAGAATGGGGTGGGATGGGCAGAGGAGGGCAAAGCGGGGAAAACTGGGACAACTGTAATAGAATAACAATAAAAAATGATTTTTTTTTAAAGAAGCATGGCCACAGCTTACCTTTCAGAAATCAGCTTACCAGTAACTTCACCTATCTAGAAGATAAGCCAGTATCAAAAACTAAGCTCTAAAAGCAGCCAAAATACAAGTCACAGAGACCACATCTTTCATGCCTTCCGTTACACAGACCTTAATTCCAACAAACTTGATTGTCTGATGTTCCAGGAGCACTGGGAACGCAGATGTACTGAGAGCAGTGTAAAGTGATAAGCCTGGCCTAAGAGTAGGAAAAAAGTGACAAAATAAAAATATAAAACAGACACAGACATTCACAAAGCTGCCCAGGTGTGAGTATGGCAGAAGCATCCCTGAGTTAACTCAGTGTATCTCCGAAAGCATGATAAGAGTCCTTCACTGAAACAACTCTGAGTTACATAGAATGTTCTAGGCACAGACTGGTTGGTCGAGGAAGTGAGAAAAGTTCCTAATGCATTTTAGGAAGAAAATGATCACAAATGTTTACAATAAAAATGTGAGAAAGCTTAAAGAAAATACCCTCAGTTATCCAGAGCAAGTCACGCCTGTGACTTCCTCAGAACTGGAGTTTTACTATGTTAATAGGATTTTATGGTTGGCTGCATCAACCAATACAAATCTGGAGAACAATCTGGAAGGAAATGATTAATGACTGCTCCTTTCCAAGGAAGTTTAAAAATAAGTAACCATAGGCATATCAGAATCAGCATTAACACAGCAATTGCTACTAAATGCAGCCAGGTTGTAGATGTTATTTTGGCTTTCATCCATATTCCAAGCAAGATTTAGGTACTTTGTAGGTAGTTGGGCCCTGTTAGCTATTAGTGTAAAGTAACTAGGCCCTGCTCCATCACACAAGGTACAGTTTATTCTCCCTCCTTCATACTTGCCTCTCGTACTACCTCTGATTTCAAAAGCCAGACTAGAAAGGCAAGGGAGAAACTTATTATGTTTATATCTGTGGAACAAAGATTATGCAAACTGCCAGCACGGTTATCACAAAACACAAACCAAAAGATAACCTCTGTGTCTGAAGCCTGATTGTTTGAAAAGAGATCTGAATATTTCCTCCTCTTTCAAAAATGCACTAAGCAGCCTTCATTTCACTTATCTGTAAGGTACTTATTTGCTGATAGTGACTGGTTACCATTTCTATATGAGGGCTTGACAGAGTCCATCTGAGGAAGCTGTTTCCCGAGTTATTCTGGAAGCTTCCCCCTGCTTTAACATTTGCCAAACATCCAAGAAAGCATAAAAAAAAAAAAAAAAAAAATCCCACACGCCCACGGGGCTAACAAGGGAAAGATATCACAACCCTGGTTAAGGGCCCCTTAGCACTCTGATCTCTCCAAGCTTCTATTTGTCTTTTGTTTGTTCCTTTTGCTTTTAAATAACCTTAGTAGTTGTTTTCTCCTGCTTACAGACATGGTCGTTGTCAAGTTCACAACTCGAAAATATATGAAATATTACTAATACTCTCTCTCTCCCACCCTTTCACTCACTTCCCCAGGAAACCAATGTTGACAGCTTGGTGTATACTCTTTCTTACTTCTTCCTAGGCTTCCACAAACATATATAACATAAAGGGTTTTGTTTTGGGGGGGGGAGGTAGTTTCTTTGTTTTCAGACAAAATGGGATATTATATATATATTACGGTGCACCTTGCTTTTTTAGCCTTAAAAATCTGTTATGGATACTTTTCAAGCATATCTATCTGTCTATTCATCACATTCTCTTTAATGGTCGCAAAATATTCCATAAGATGAACAGTTCATTCGTACATTGCCCCATCTTTCTCAACTCATGGACATCAGGACACAGACTCCTAGAAGCGAAGTTTCTGGGTTGAATGAAACATTTTCAACAGTTTAAAGTGTTATCCTTCAAGAAATTAATGTTAGGCCTTTGGAATTTCTGCTTCCTTCTTCATTATGCAAAATTTTGGCATTAACCTTTCCCAATGCTTTGCATATTTTAGTTTTCAAAGCACATACATTATGTCAAAAACACCCCTGTCATTTATGCCCGTATGGTTATAAATAAATAAATGCTTAAGTTACGGCTGTGACGGCTAGCATTAAATCTCTGTGCAAATGCTGGAGCCTTGGCTTATGAAAGTAGTAATTCATTGTGGAAACTCCACCCCCACCGCATGTGGCAGCCTCCTCACCCTGTGACTCCCTCCACTGAGTGACGATGTAGAGATCAGGACCTAATTGTCAACAGTCAACCTTAAGAGGTGTGTGTGGGGTGGGGGGTGGGGAGGGCACAAATAAACAGCAACATATGCTAAATTGATAGCCATTATGGGTTTCTAATACCCACAAATTACTTGCAGTACCATGAATAATTCTGCTGGTCTACACCAGAGACAGTGTTCCGTAACAAGCAAAACCTATAACCAATATGTTGCTATGATTACATGAACCTTTCAAAAACATATTCTTCGTGCATTTTTCAATAGAATTATTGGTGGAATCCCACCTTTACATTTTTTTCCTCCACTTCAGATTCAGACTCTAATTGCAATTAATCTCCATTCATACCTTGCTCTACCTGTCAGCAAACAAAGGTTCTGCTCTAGAAGGAGATCTGAAGACTTCAATTAAAAACAGTCAGCTAACAAGAAAACAATCTAAGCTACAGGAAGGTGGCAGGTGCAGAAATGAGTTGTTTACCAAAGTGTCAGCTTTGAACTATGAAGAACTGCACATCAAATATGTTGAAGGAGTGGATTTCATTGAAAGTCTCTGAAAATAAAAAGAAATCTTCTATCGAGGCTGCACACGAAATGGAAATATGGTTTAATAAGCTTGTAAAATAGGTTTCCTCTCATAAAATGACAGATACCAATAAAAAGAATCACTTTGTATCCTTAAATGTAAATGCAAGGGCAGCGTTAAACTTTTGCCTTAGCTCCTTCCCTCCTGGCAATCAAACATTTCCAGCCTTTTTCTGCACATCGAGGAGTGAACCGAAGGCAGAGAGGGAAGGTGGGGTGGCTGCTTCTTAGACACCCAGAGGATGCTCGTTTACCCTCTTTCTGGGCAAGCACTTTCCCACTCTGAAATTTTCCACTGATTCCAGTCGCAGATTTTGAAAACTTCACCTCAAAAGAAATACCTACTTGACAGCTTTTACATAGAAACAATCCAGAATGGAAACAGTGCTCCAGACAGAGACCAAAAGGACTTGCCAAATATTTGATTAGGAGGCATTCATACCAAGATAAGGTAATGGAGATATACAACCAATTAAATGGAGAGAAACTGGGGTTGGGGGGAACCCCCAAAACCACTGGCCAAAAGTACGACCTGCCCAAAGCGGGCCCTCTGTTAAATATGTGTCAACAGTGTCACTGAGATGCCACAATGCTTAATTCTGAGTGGTTGCCTGCGGGACCCGTGCGCCAGCAGAGCCGGGCCTGTCTCCCCAGGCAGGTCGGTTACAGGAGGGCTCGTAACTTTCACCCCGAGGGGTGCGAACGCGGCAGGCGACGGGGCCCGTTTGCCAAGGCTCTTTGGAGGGTCGGAGGGATGTGCTGCGAGTTCGTGAGCACGGCCTTTAGTCTCAAAGGGCTGCTTAGGCACTGGGGTTGGCAGGCGACAGCACGACCCCGGGACCCTTCTGGAACGGGGAGCAACGGAACACCGAGGGGCGGCCTGCCGGGTGGGGAACGAGACCCCCGAAGTCCGGGGGCTGGTGAAGGCGGACCGGGGTGTCTGCACAGATGAAAACTCACAGGAGCCCCCGGGCCTTGACCACAGGACCCCGGGAGCCGCTCACAGCCCCCTCGGGGAGCTCTACGCGGGCGGGTGAGGGTCTTCCGTGACAGAGGCTGGTTACCTGCGTGGGGAGGGGCGGGGCGGGGCGCGAAGCTACACACCTGAGGCTGTCCTAGGGGAAAGGGACAGGCCAGGTGGCGTGGGAAGGGGGCGCGGGCGGGCAAGAGCCTGGCCCGAAGTTGCTCCGAAGCCTGGAAGGCTAAGTGCAGGGGTGGCGACGCCCTGAGCAGAGAGTGTGGGACCGCCGAGGTGGCAGCACGAGAGCCTGGCTGGCGGGACTGAGGACTCGCGAAGCCTTGAGGCTCAAGAAGGCGGCGGGGCCGGGAGGAAAGCCCGGGCCCGGGAGGCGCTGGCGGCCCCCTCCTGCCCGGCGCTCAGCCCCGGGGGCTTCCCGGGGGGCCGGGGCGTTACCTGCCAGGAGCCAGCGGATCTCCTCGGGGAGGACGGCGGCGGCCTGCATTGGCGGGGCGCTGGGAGGGCGCGTGCGCGGCGGGAGGGCCGTGAAGGCCTGGTGCCGAGGCCCGCGCGCAGGGCACCTGTACCCCGCTGCCCGCGCCGCCGCGGGGCCGAGCCGCAGGGCGGGGCGGCGTCAGGAAGCGGCGCGCGCAGCGGGCGGGGGCTCCCCGGGGCGAGAGGGGACACCAGTGCGCGGGGCTCGCGCCGCCCCCGCCCGCGCCCCGAGGGAGAAAGCCGGGGGGACGTTCTATCGGGGGGCGCCCGAGCTGTGCCCCTCCAGCCCCGCTGCTGAAACAAAGCACCTCGCCCCTCGGAGACCTCGCATCCTAAGCACTGAACAGCTGACCTCAAAGGGGCAGGTGTGAAAGCCACCCTGCTGCCCGGAATGGGGCACAGGTGGGTGGGGGGGGGGGCGGGGGGACAGGAGAGTAGAATCTGAGGAAGAACTGGTCCCCGCCAAGCCGAGCCGCACTCAGTCCCCAGTCCGGTCCCCACGTCCACACCCAGAAACCAGAGAAGAACGTCCGCTCTTGCAGGCAGAGCAGGACGTTTAAGGGAATGACTGAAAGTCCCAGGAAATCATACAAAGCCACCAGCACGTGGGAGAGTCAAAGCGATGGACACAGGGAGCTGAAGTGTCCTTCCTCCCTAAGGCTGAAAGGATGTGAGGAAGGGAAGGGGTAAGCCAGGGGGAAAGCTGCGGGACAGAGGAGCCCAGGCTTCTCCCTGCCCGAGCTGACAAGGGAGGAAAGTGAAGGACGAGACCACGGAGTCACGCCCAGCAGGTGTCACCGCCCTGGTGTGGCGCGCACTGTAATATCGCAGGATGTCACCACCCGGCAAAACTGGTAGACAGGACCACTCTGTATCGTTTCTTGTAACTTCTGTGAATATGCAGTATCTCAAAATAAAGTTGGGATTTTTTAAGTACAGTAGACCGAGTGCCATGAGGAAAGTATAAAGTGCCATGGGTGTTAAAAGGGGGAAGGTGAACACGAAGAAAGGAGGGAAGTGCTGTGTATATGTGTTGAATGGTTCATGTGGCATTTGAGATGGGCTTTGAACACCCCAGACGTTGAAGAGGCAGGAGGGCTTTCCAGGTGGAGGACCCAGAGTAAGCAACGACGGAAAAACCTCCTGCCTGGGGAACAGTTAGTAACCCTCTTTTACTGGGGGGGTGTAGGGAAATTATGTTGTCAAGAAAATGGAAGCACAATTGTACAGGAACGTGAAAGTCAGAATGAGGTTTTGAACTCAGTGGAATGGGCACAGGGGAGCCCCTGACAAATTTTGGACTGGAGAGTGACCCCACCTCAGCCCCTGTAGAGTGTGTGATCTTGCATGTCTCCCTCCACCTCAGACTCCGCCTGCGGAATACGTGGGAAAGATTGAGGATGGTAAGAGAGGACAGGGAAAAGACCAGTGAATCAGTTGTTATGGCAGCCCCCCGGGAGGGAATGATGGACGCAACGATGGATGTAGGAACGGGAGCAGCAAGGAGACTTTGTCCAGAAGGACACATGGTAGCATGCCTGCCTCCTGGCCTAGTTTCCCCTTCTGAGATACAGTCTCCAAGTTGGGGGGCTTGATCCTTTTTGGGATGCAGTAGCTTCGAACATCTTTACAGGTCTATGCTCTTCAGCGTCACACAACCCACCCACAAGGAGCATATACGAGCATTGTAATTTTATGTACTGTGGTTGCAATTCTTCTCTAAATCTAGAACTGTTCTAAAAAAAATTGCAAAGGAAAGAAAGTCCCTCCTATATGTAACCCCAGCCCTTGGCCTTGCTTCCCCTCTCAACAATTGAAGGAAATTTGACAACCGCCCCCTCTTCTTTAAGGATATTTGTCAGATGCTAATATAGGCTACAAGGTAATGAATTGTTGGGTAAGGAGCAATAAACCCAGGTAACTGCACATCTTCTCAGGCCTCATTACCTGTCATAGCTTACTTATACTGAGGATGCAGCAGAAACTCAGGGAGCAGGTATTCTACATTCACTCCAGTGTTAGAGAGACGGGGGTAGACGGAGGTGCCGAGGTGGGTAGTGTGCAGTGGGTGACTGGCAGATTCCAATACGGCATTGTCATGTCGCATCAAGGTTTCTCGTTGCAGACAGAAACCTGCCTCCACACATGAGCGCAGCCCCTCCTTAATCATCTGAGGAGCCTGGTTCAGCAGTCAGCCTCGCTCCTAATGACATTCTGTTAAATGGACAAATTCCTTTGAAGCCTTGTCCTTCTTTGAAATCCAATTTCGCAGGAAGCCAAATCTGATTGGGGGTAGCCATGGAAACCACACCAAGGAGTCTTAGAGGAGGTGGGGAGAGGCAGGGCAAAACGTGATAGTCAAGAGTCCTTTACTACTCTGTCGGAAATATCAAAGGGATCTGGAGAGGTTGGCAGCAGACGAGTCCCTGCCCGGGTCCTGTTCTGTGTGGCTGGGTACCATGTGGCTGTCATGAAAGTAAGCAGCCAGCTGTCTCCGCACACAGGCAGGGGGATGGAGCAGAATACACAAATCCCAGGTCTGTCTGCCTTTCTTTCCCTCCCCTCCCCTCCCCCCAGCCCCAATTCCAGCAAGATCTTAGCTTCCCCCCCACCCCCACCCCCCCTTAGCTGCCTGGCCTTTAAAGACAAACAACAAAAGAATGACAAGGTTAAAATACAAGGCCCTCACAGATAAGAGGTCCTTTGGAGCAGAGGTCACAAAATTAATCTGAAATTCCTTGTAATTAGATAAGATAAGGGTATCTAAAGAGATGCAGAGCAGGCAAGAATGGGGTCCAGCGCACACAGGCAGAAAATATACTGCCTGGTCCATCAGGGCCCGTCACACACTGTCAGCAGACAGAAGACACAGAAAACATGGCCCACGCCAGCCTCTGGGCTGCTTGGAGATGCCATCTACATTTTCTCATGCCAGGTGGGCACTCACTAAATATGCATCCACGGGGTGTCCAGAGGGCTTAATCAGGAAGAAACAAGAGCATCTGGCACCCAGAATGGCATGGGGTGGAAACAACTGCAAGCAAAGCAGGGGCCGGCTGGCATGGCTCCTCCCTGGGTGAAGTGGGTCTGGAGAGGAGAGACTCGGAGGGCAGGCTCTTGGGCTTCATTCTGAGCTGCCTATTGATCCCTGGATGCTGGGTCATGACGCACAGCAGAGTTGACGTCTGCCCTGTGGATGTGCGGCCACTGAATCTCAGCCCCTCGGTCCCAACCCCATCAACTGGGCTTATTGACTCTTTTATTGACGATGCTGAGGCCTAATGACAAGAGCTGCACACTTCATTACGGGCTATGGGAGGAGAGATGATGCACCCTACCAGTGCCAAGAACCAGGCTCACTGCATGCTTTGCAGGGCCTCAGAACCCAAGCCTCACGCCACCTCGAGGCAGAGGAGACAGACACAAGATGCTCGCAGGTGCATCGCTTCAGAGGTCTTAAAATACAGGTGTTCCACAGCTTGCCAGAAGCTTTGCTCTTGCTAATTAGTTAACCTTTCGATTTAGGAAGTTCCTATTAGACATACACTCACACAAATGCACTTCTATGGTCCCCCCTTACAGCTCACACTCCTAGATCCTCTGCACTAATTCAACAAAACAAGCAGGTTCTCCTTCCATATCAGGGAACATTCCCAAAGCGAGTTCTCAAAGAGGCACAGGCTCAAAACAACAAGGAACTATTAAATCTCAATGGAGTCTTCAAGGTGATCAAATTCAAGTTAAGGAACAGACCCAGCACTCTGTCCAGGGCCACTCAGCTCATCAGGGGCTGCCCTAGTGCTAGAATCTTGGTTTTCTAACACTGGTCCAAAGCTCTTATAGAACTGAATATTGGAGATGGAAAAGCACAGTGCGGGGATCACTGAGCAACTCTGTGAAGCAATCGTTGCTGGGCCCCTTCCATCTAAATAGTAACATTTCTTTCTTTGTTCTTTATCTTATCGTTCTATCAATACCCTTATTATTTTCCTTATATTCTCCAATCAGTTTTTTGGTATCTTTTTTGCCTATTCCTTAGACCACATTAGACATCCCTCGTGGGCACTGCTGAGCCCAGCAGAAGCCCTAAAGACCATAGAGGTTGCTGACTCTGACATTCTCTATCTTTGATTGGTTCTCTTGGGTAATCTAAAGTGGAGCGGGGGAGGGTGGCATGCAGAATGTGTCAACTGTAGCCAGATGAGGCTGTGCACTCTGAGTGAGATGTGTGGGCAGTCTGTGAGGTTGATCTGCACAAGAGGTGGGTGGGGCCAAGGTAAATTTTAGAGGCTAGTTTATTTGCAGACATGACAACTTTGGAAAACTATATAGAAGAAGTAACCTTTTCTTTTGAGGTGATTAAGGAGATTGAAGTAAATAATAGTGAATCAATTTCTAAGGTTGAACTGGCTTTCATTGGTTTCTTTTCACCTATTATTTCAAAAGATAAAAACGTAAATTCTCTAAACCTCTCCCTTTATTTCTGCCCTGTCTTCCCCCTCACTTTACTACGGGTCTCAGGATTCAGGGTTAGGGCAAGAGAATTCAAGGTGAGAGAAGGGGAAGCGATTTAGAATCTGATAAAAAGCTCTGGCTTACACACACACACACACACACACACACACACACGTGCTTTGGAGGAATACTCACATTAAGAGGAGCTGATGTAATCTGACCAGAATCACCAATGTTCACAAATGCCAACAGAAGCACTACCTGGATTCAGAGATAACACCAGCAGTGTAAGCAAATTTGTAAAAGTACCTTTCCCCAAATGTACATCTATACGGAATGAGCTTTAGGTCTCCAAAATATGCTCTTCCCTTGTCTTCAGAATTGTGTTGGTGTCCATTTGGGTTTTTCCCTTTCTAAACGTCTATTCCCAAATATCCTTGCACTTCACTTCCAGCAGCATTTTCTGTCAATGTGAACCACGCTCTCTGTTTTATATACAAGTCAGCACTTAGCCCTTGTATGTTGCTTCAGGCTTCACTTTTCCTTCGTTTCTAAAGGATGCACTGTCCCTCCTCCCATTCTTCCACCAGCATTCATGATCCCACCCTCTCCCCCCACCCTTCAGATCCTCGATTTCACGTTCTCTTTCACCTTCAGTCTTTCCCTCCGTTTGCTAACATTCTTGGCCTCCTCTATCCTATAAACAAAACAAAACATAGAAACAAAGAGCCTCCTTCAACCCCGCTACCTTCGCCAAATTTCATCTTTTCTCCTTCCTTTTCCCCATCAGGGCTCCTGTCTTTTTTCTCAGCTCCTTCTCCTTGCCTGCCTCCTTGTACCATTGAAGTGACTCTCTCCCAAGTCACTTTAACACCCTCCTTCCTTCTCAACTCTTCAGTATTCGCCAAAGTATTCGCCAACCTCTCTCCGCGGCATTCAGTGCCCTTGACCACTTGCTCTTGCTTTAAGTACCCGTCTTCCTTGGCACTACCCTGCCCTGGTCTTCTTTCTGTCCTCTCAACCATTATTTTTCTGCTTCCTGCTTTGATTTTCCTCATTTCATCTTCTAGTCTCGGGTGCTCACGAGAGTTTTACATTTGCCTTTCTCCTTTCCACCCCCTTCCCCTCCCTTCTCTCTTTGCTCTCTGGGCCCTCCGTGGTTTCATTCTCTCACCATTCCACAGCCTACTTTTCTAATGTATTCCTCTGTCTCACATTTCCACCTGGATATCTGAACAATTCCACCAACTCATTGTTTCCTCTTCCCCTGACCCTTGTAATGGCAACAAAGCTCAGTGAAAAGGACATAAATTTATGCACCAAAGAAAAAATGTAGATCTCAATTCTGCCTCAGCCACTTACCAGCTCTAAGATTCTGAACAGACCTCTACAAGCCTCAGTTTCCTCATCTGTACACTGAAGATCATAATTCCTACCTTATAGGGTAAACGTATTGAGCACGTACCACACACTATAAACATAGTAAACATACTATAAACATATTATAAATTGTAAGAGTTATGAAGGAATTGCCATCCTTCAGAAATCCAAACTCCGAATGTAGAACTCATCTTGGATCCTTCCCCATCCTCATTCCAAATATCCACCAGGCCTGCCGGTCTTACCTCTTCCCGACAGCTGTTGAATTCTTACCTTCCTTTGTACCTAAGTGTCACCACTTTGGGTTGGGTTCTCATGATCTCTATGGAGAAATGGTATTGACATGCCTTCCAATCCAGTCTCTGGCATCCATGCCACTCACCCAAGTTCCAGAATTCACATCCTAAATCACGGTCCTGACCACACAAAGAGGTGATAGAGTATAGTGGCCCTAAAATTAGACAGTCCTGTGCTCAAATCCGTCACATGTCTGCTGTGACCTTGAGTGAGCTACTTATTGTCTCCATGCCTCAATTTCCTCATCTATAAAGCAGCAATACTAACAGAGTTTTCAAGGTTGTTGTGAAAATTCCAAAAGTGAATATATATCATGTTTATAACTGCATGCAGCATGGTAGGCACTTTATAACTGTTAGCTATTATTATTATCTCCGCATTCCCTGCGACAACTAGCACCTAGGAGGTGCTCCAAAACTACATATTCTGAATCATCCCTAATCTCTCCCTTCATCCTCCTTGCACACTAAAGATATATCTGAGGAGGGACTGGCCAAGATATGGGTGACATTGGTCTCCAAGAATGAGAATTTTTCCTCTTAACAAAGGTAACTTGCCTTCAAAGAGACAGAAAAAGTGGCCTTGGCTTTCTTGGTACGAGGCTGTAACAAATTGGGAGAATCAGCCCGCAGGTTCTCCCTGCACACCCCCAAGGACTCCCTCCCTTCCCTATCTATTCTGGAATATTTGTGGTGTTCTCCAAACCACATGGGGAAAACACTCATTTGGAAAGCATGAGATATTAACTCCTCTTTTCACTCCTTGTGGCAGAAACCAAGTTTTCACTATAAACACAGACTTCAGAAAGAACCAATCAGAAGGCAGATTATATCCCAGGAGTCAGGAGGCTCTTTCATCTGGAAGGCTGCCAGCAGGGCTACACTCTACAGAAAGCCGAGGTTGGGGGAGGGGGGTGATGGGGAGGAGTGATGGCCTAGGGATAAGGCAAGCAAGAAAGAAAAAAGGAAAAGCAGAAAATGAATGAGAAACCAGATGAAAAAGTGAAGAAATGAAGAAATAGAAATAAAACATAAGGAGAAAACAAAGAGGTTTTCATAGTTTGGAGGATTAGAAACTAAATCAAATAGATCCATTCCATTTCCCAACTGTAATTTCAGGATATACCATCTTCCACCCCCAAGGACATTGGGAAGCTTCAGAGAGTGACTGCAAACCCTGAAAGAAAAGTGCCTGGTAGAGATTCAAGCTGTTGTTATCGGCTGCTGTACTTTTTAGCATATGCGCTATCAACACAATGACGCGTCTTATTGAGTAATACGTGATATTCCGCATCGTGGGTCTATTGATGCAGAATTTTCCTTTTCAGAGCTCAATATCCCAATCAAAGCCTGTTGCTTCACATCATTGAGGCCATCCACTTAATGACAAGTTGTAAGATGCATATTGCCGAATATTCGTGTTCATTTTATGCTCACAGTGCTTAAAATCTCCTCCAAACAGCCTCTGCTCCCAGCCTATTAAGGTGCCTGTGTTATCTACACTCCATTCAATGGTGTGGAAACAATTGTCTTGAGACTAAAGAAAAAATTGATGGTCACAAGCCGAGTCAGCACTTGTGTTCTTTTCTTACTCTGTTGAATCAGGTGTTATTTACCTCTTCCAACACCTGGGACTCCTGATAAGTCACTCCCCTGGTCGCTTTTTCCAGGACAGTGCTGTGGGGTCTTTGGGAGATGTAGGGATCCTTCGTAAACCCTATTGTTATCACTACAATTCACGCAGCTACCAGATGTGCAAAATCGAAGTCACCAAAGGCACTCAAGCAAGAGGGAGCTTCTCCAGCTTTGTCTGGCCGCTCTGAGATGCGCTCACAAGTTGGAGAAGGTATTAGAGAAAGAAGGGCTCCATCAACGCCAGGCTTACGTACTGGTGAGAAGATGTTTGTATTCTGACAAAATGGGGGTGCTTTCTGGTTCCCGTCATCTACTATGCCAGCACCTCCATCCCAGAGCCCGTCTCCCTGCACACCTGGCACTACTAAAAAGCCCTGCCTGTTAGAGACAGGTAGCCCTTTTCTTCATCTCTTGCCTTCCTCTTATCTGTGGGATGAAGTGCCAGGATGCAGGCTGGTGAAGGAGAGCGACTGCCCCTGGCAGCTGATAGTGAGCGGCAACGGGGCCTGCGACTTTGCCTTTAAATTCAACCACACACACAGACAACACCCTGGCAGCATGAGAGGTTTCCATGGTGACAGAATGCAGGCCATGACCTCTGTAAATGTAATCAGAGCACTGGGATTGGTATGTGAGACAGGTTTAATTTCTCCTTCAGTGGAAGCTCTGTGGTCCAGGCCATACATAGGCTTCATATGTTGACAGACAACCTGTTATCTTCACCAGGGCAGCTCTGCCCCAGAGCTGCTTCCCCCACCGTCTGAGCAGGCTGCAGGACGTAAAAGGTCACTGGGGACTGGAACAGCAGTCATATCAATACCTGGCATTCCTGCCCAGCGTCCTCAGGAGGTACAATTGTCCCTCATACGAGGAACAGCTGTGGAATGGTCCAATAAAAGCCAGACTAGGCACTCAGAAGATGGGCTGAGGTTTTCATTGCTGCCCTGCCACCAACAGTGTGACCTTGGGCAAGTCATTTAACCTCCAAATTTCAACATGTCCACCAAAGGGAAAAAAAAGGACTAGGGAAGAGAAGGCTGAGGACTTCCAAAATTCCCAGGAGAAGATGTTACAAAATCATTCTTAATGAGGGTAGATTCTGCAACGCCCAGTGGAATCCTGTCCCAGGAAGTGCGTTTTCAGCCTCTTCAGGGCTAGTCTAGGCGTCTAACCCGACTCCCATGGTTGTCAACAGAGGGCATGGGGATCACCTTTGAGAGCCTCTGCCTCCACAGGACTTCCTCGCCTCACTCCTGGTATAGAAACAAAGGCAGGATGCGAATTTTTTTCCTGAGCTGGTGCAGAGTAGGAGGCCAGAGTTTTGCACTAAACTGATGGGAAACAAAGGTTCAGAGAGAAATGTAGCAATGTCCCTGTGACTGTTTTTATAACTGCCAGTTTGTATTACACTTCCTAATCCCTTCACCTGTTTCATCTATCCGGCAAAACCCCTCCCATCTGTCAACCACCAGTTTGTTCTTTGTGTCTATAAGTTTGTTTCTGTTTTTGTTTGTTCACTTACTTTGTTTTTTAGTTTCCACGTATAAGTGAAATCATAAGGTATTTGTCTTTCTCTGATTTATTTTACTTGGCATAATACCCTCCAGGTCCACCCATGTTTTCATATATGTCAAGCTTTCCTTTTTTATGGCTGAGTAATATTCCATTCTATATATATGTACTATATCTGTATAGTCAATAATAATATTGTAATGACTATGTATGATGTCAATGGGTACTAAGCTTATCTAGGTGGTCACTGTGTAAGTCATATAAACATCTAATCACTATGTCGTACGCCTAAAACTAACACAATATTGTATGTACTATATAACTGTAATTGAAAATTTTAAAGTTTATTTAAAAAGAAAAAGAAATGTAGTAATGTCAAAGGGGGCTCCCACAGCCTTTTTCCTTGAACTCCACTCAGCCTCAGCAAAAAGCAGCTCTGGCCATTCCAAAGCTGGCATCCTCTCATTCCGTCTACTAACTCCCATGTGATGTTCGCAGGTTTCAGTTATCAGACGCTCTGCTTCTCTGATTTCTTTCATTGCTCCAATATAGTGCTCTGAGAGAAATAACAAGGTTCAGGCTAAGAAGAGATTCATAAGGCCGTATGACCCATTTTTCTTCCCAAAGGGAGCTGGCCCATGAGATTCTCCTTTTAGAATCCTAACAAAGAATTTCAGAATTCCGGAACTGAAAGGGGCTTTAGAAACCCCATAACTTACAGGGGGAAAACTGAGGCCTAGATGGGAGAAGTAATGTGCCTGAGTTACAGAAAGTTAACGGCAGAACCACAAAGGTACCAGGGCCCCACTCTGCTCAGCATCCTGAGTGCTTCTGAACCTCAAGCTGAATCAGAAAGGAAGTGGGGGAGGATTCAAAAGTGGTTGTTGAACATTAGAATCAGGAAATGGTGATTTGGCTGTATGTACAGATAATAGCGTTACCACTTCCTGTGTTAGCTGATATTAAAGGAGGGAAGATGGTGGGAGATGCTGGAGAAGACAATATGATAGTTAAGTGGCAAGACTGTGGACTTCCGCACAATCGTCCCCACCCAATCCACGTTGTTTTTCTCAGGTCACTGAGAAGACCACAAATCTGATTGTTCAGGGGGGTTATTGGTTGGTGTCCAACACAGAATCATGAAATCAAAGAATAATGGGGTTTATAGGAACTCCAAGAGGATATCTGGTTTGGTATCATGTCTTCTGGTAACTAAACCATCTGGGACAGGTATCAGTAATTTGATTGTCTTTCCTTTTTATTCAAGGAAATGAGGAAATAAGATTTGTTCTAGCTCTAACACCCTGAATTCCACGATCTCTAAAAGTGAAGACTTCCCAGCCTTTGCCCAGTATCTTTTTTACAGTGTTTGATTACACAAGTGGTAATATACATCTTGTAAGTAGCTCATTTTCCCTTGCCCCAAGCTTTGATCATCAGTGTGGCAAAAAACCAAGGGTATGTTCATCTCCCAGAGGTTACTGTGGATTTTCAGATCAGAGTTGGCACATGCAACAAAACTCCTTCTAGTGTTTCAGGAAGGAAGAGGAGGAAACCTGTTATGTTTTACTCATGTTGGTCTAAGTCGTTAATGTTCCAGCTAATAGGATAACTCAAGGCAAGACAGGCATGTTGTTTGGAGTCAAGGTTACAGGTTCAGTCCTCAGTGGACCCATCAGCTTCACAAGACAAGGAAAAAGGAAACAAAACACAAGGAACGATTTCTGTTCCTTGGAACTTCTCTTAACCTTAACTACAAAGTGGCTTTGGGTATTCCTTTAGTTACAAAGGGAACCAGGAATGCCATTGTGGATTCCTTCTTCCGTTTACTCATTCAACACTTATTAAGGCCCTACTATGTTCAAGGCACTAAGACACAAACATGTAGAGACAATAGATCTGCCTTCAAAACACATATGACCTGATATTTGTTGACTAGTCCCCTCCTCATAATTGGACCCCAACATGTGACCAACAACGCTATATTAATATCATCTTCATGCCAAATGATGTGATGCTCTTTAGTGACCAAAATAGTTGCCTGTTTAATGCTTCAGTATTAACTGAGTGCCCAAAGACATTTTGTGCCAAAACAGGGCTTCCAAATAAATGCTCACTTAATGTTTCATGTGGACCATGAGATATAGGCTAAGGTGCATCCTATACAGAGACAGGGTGGGCAATTTACTTCATGATGTGATTGACGGAATATCATAAAGCCATCTGCTTCCAAATACTTTTCTCATTCTGATGTGCTACAATGCTTAAAATTTTGTGCCATCACAGCCTTAACTTTGATTAAGGTATTGCCTCCAGCAAGTGTGAGTGAAAAGGAGCGTGCTCAATCTATTTCACTTCAGCAGACATGAACTGAATACCTGGTTTGTGTCAGGGACAGTGGCAGGTAGTAAAAATGCATAAATAAACAGGACACAAATGACCTAGCAGGGCTAGCAGGTTGCTACATTCGCACTCTTTATCCCATTAATACACATCATTTTATCAGATTAGTAGCTGTCCTGAGAGGCTGATGTAGGACATGGGCAGGTAAATTTTGATAGGATATGAAAGCAGGAAATGTCTAAGACATTGAGCATTACACAGGAGAATTCAGGCCTGGGTGAATAACAACACCAACTTGAATGACTGGATACCAAGGAAATATGGAGAACAAAAGGGATCTGAAGACAAGAGACTTTTATTTCACAAGAGTTTCCCTAGGAGCTCTGATCTTCCCTCTGGAATCTCCCCATCTTTGGTCAACCTTACTAAATTCCTGGCTCAGATTTGGGCTTCCTCAGTGGCTTCTGTTTGAGCTAATAAAAGATTTAGTGTGGTCTCCCAGGTACTACTAGGTGAGATTAATTTAGCAATTTGTCTCAAAGTTCATTGAATCAACAGCTTCCATCTCTCAAATGCAATGGTCTCAGTCTTCTTTCTCTTTCTCTTTCTCTTGTGTCTTTCTGATATTTCCAGGGTTATTTTACAGATTTGCATCACTTCTCCCTCTGCCAACCCATTTGATTCTCTTTTGTTTGCTTGTTCTCTTGGCTCATTTTGAAAGCACCTGCATTCGCTATGCTGCATACGAGGTGTGGCCTCAACGCCCCTGTAGACCAGGCCCGGAGGGCTTAAGGACAACCACGTGCTGCTTTCCACTCACACTTTCACGCTGTGTCTGGCCCTTCTGCAGACTTCACCCTTACTTTTGTAAATTTCGTGCTATCTATAGTTTCATCTTTTCAACAGACTGGGTTTTGTAAGGGCCCCTTGTATTCATCAAGATTCTTTTGACTGTAAAATACAGAAACCCAAATCAAGGAGCCTTAGGCAAAAACGGAAATTGTCACCAAGATTCCAAGGAAGGATTGGATAATTGAAGATAGAAGGGCAGGAATATAACCAGGCCTTAAGTACAATTGATCTTTGAGTCCTGGATTCCATTGCTTCTTAGGCCGTAAGTTAGTTGTGGCAGTGGGGGCAGCGTCACATAAGAACATAGCAGCTCCTACAGAAACCAAGTGGCTGGAAATGGAGGACAGAGGACATCCCTAGACACTACAAACTTATTTCTAGAAGTAGAGAGGGATGCTGAACAACAAAAGAAATCTATCCATTACACCTCTTATCCTTCAGATCTGCCTGTATATGCCTGAATCACTATAGAAGAGGTTCAAATTCTCACAGGACTTCTAGGCCCTTGAAAATCAGGGATGTGGTCAGATAGGGAGCTTCGATCCTTACCACTCACTGGAGACTTACTTCCAGCCTGACTGAGACTCTTCTATGCTTGGTGTTCTATTTTAGGTTGTGCCATGTGCAGGGTGGACCCAGATTCCAGAAATAACAGCTTGCCCCTTCTTGGCCAACCCTCCCCTTCAACCTCTTCCTAGGTCAGTAAATGGCACTGTGGATAAGCCAATAGCTCAGTCTGGAAACCCGGAGGTTATCTTTCATTTCTCTTTCTCCCTCTACCACTTCTACCTGCTAAATATCTTTAAAACCATCCACTTCTCTCCAGCCCTGCTGCCACCATCCTCGTCCGAGCCACCATCACCTCCCACCTGTAGCCCTTTCGTCATATACCCCACCAACCCATTTTTTCATCTTGTAGCAAGTGATCTGTTTGTTTTGTTTTGTTTAAAAAAAAAACAACCTGTTCATGTCCGTCCCCTAATTAAAACCTTAGTAGGTTCCTAATATTATGTCTCTAACCCTAAGCTCCACCATCACCACCATGCTTGACCTCCTGCTATCTCTTCTGCCCCACCTTCCACATTGTCCCCTTAGAGTGTCTTCCCTTACCTGAGGTTTTGATTTCCACGGTTTCAGTTACCTGCTGCCAACCACAGTCCAAAAATATTAAGGGAAAACTCCAGAAATAAACAATTTGTAAGTTTGAAATAGCGCCACATTCTGAGTAGTGTGATGAGTGAAATCTTGCACCATCCCGCTCCATCCCCCGGCACGTGGATCAGCCCTTTGCCCAGTTGTCCCCACTACACGTGCTACTGGTCTTCAGTGACTTAGCAGCCATCACCGTGCTTGTGTTCAAGTAACCCTTCTTTGACTTAATCATGACCCCAAAATGCAAGAGCAGTGACACTGGCCATTTGGATATAGCAAAGAGAAGCTGTAAAGTGTCTCCCTGAAGTGCAAAGGTGAAAGTTTTCTACTTAATGAGGAAAAGAAATTACATGGTGAGGTTGTTAAGATTCACAGTAAGAATGAGTCTTCTGTCCATGAAATTGTGAAGAAGGAAAAAGTAATTCATGCTAGTTTGCTGAGAGAGAGAGAGAGAGACCACATTTACAAAACTTTCATTACAGTATAGTTATAATTTTCTATTTTATTAGTTATTGTTGTTATTTTTTTACTTTGCCTGATGTACAATTTAAACTTCATCATAGGTTTGTATAGGAAAAAACATAGTATATATAGGGCTTGGTCCTACCCACTGTTTCAGGCATTCACTGGGGGGGTCTTGAACCATCTCCCTCGCAGACAAGGGGGGCTGCTAGATTCTCTGTCATCTCTGGTCTCGAACTTCTTTTAGCTTCTCAATGAGCTACACTCTCTTCCACTTTCGTTTTTCACATGTGCTGTTCCCTCCCTCTGCAGCACTCTTCCCCCACCTACCCTGCATCCAGCGAACCCCTAGTCATGCTTCAAGTCTCAGTTTAAACATCACTTCCTTTGGTAACCATCGCTGATCCCATAGGCTGGCTTGTTTCCCTCTCATACATTGCTGCAGCATTTACGACCTGCCATTCAAAACTCACGTCCCATCTGTAATTACTTATCTACCACCTGTCCTCCTTCCCAACTGCAAGCTTCCTCAGGGTTCAGACATTTCCTATCTTGTTCACCACTGTATGCCCAGCACCTACTATGTCTGGTGCATAGTAGGTCCTCGACAATGCCTGTTGAGGAAGTGCTGCAACGTAAGACTATTGGGAATTTTTTTTAATATTTTTTTATTTTGAAATCATTGCATACTTACAAAAAAGTTAGCAGAATACCTAGCACTCTTGTATACCATTTCCCTAGATTCACTATTGTTAATTTTTGCCACACTTGCTTTCTTATTTTCTATTTATGTAAATTTACTTTTTTTTTCTGAATCATTTGAGAGTAAGTTGCAGACATCATGATCCTTTTTCCCTAAATATTTCAACAGTGTTTCTTAAGAATGAGGACATTCCCTGACATAAGGTCCAGTACAGTTATCAAAGTGAGGAAAGTTAACAAGGACACATGAGTTCCATTTTTTTTAAGAGAAGTAGAAAGCACTGGGGAGGGTGGCAGTTCAGGATTGAGTGCCTACATTCACAGGGTCACCTCCCTTTCTCCTTCCTCTCTCTCTCTCTCTGCCCTTGTTCAAGGGATTCTTCACAGACTGAAACTGGGGTCTGGAAGGCAATGCCCTGCTGGTTGTGTCTGTTGTTCTCTTTGTGTCCCTCGTTTGCTTCAGTTACTTCTCTACACCCATGTCCATAGCTCCCGTCCCCCATAGTCCTGTGACGGCAGGCTGGGAGCCTCCTGAGCTGGATGGCTTGGCTCCACAAGGTCCCAGAAAAAGGAGGAAGCCCAGTCCACCAGAAGTGGGAGTAGGAAGGAAAGATAAGGCACAGGAAGCCGGACGATGACACCCACAACTCATAATCACACATGGGCATTTCGGAGCCTCAGAGAAGAGGAGATGACCTGTGGGGGGGAGAGTGAGATTTGCACACCTTGGGTCCTAGGACCATCCTGCTCAGCTGAGTGGAATACCAAACACGAGTGTCTCGGAGCTGCACTTCACCTCAGCCAGGCAATCGACAGGAGAAGCAGCGAGCGAGACCGACAGACTGTCACTGGCAAAATGAACTGTCACCTCCCATTTTTCAGAGGCGCGGCGGGATGAATTGCAGCCTTGAACCGTGCGGCCCGCTGCTGATTGAGTTCCGCTGTCTTAGAACCCCTTCGAACACGGCGAGTTCATTTCAGGCTGACGTCCCAGCGCTTATCAATTTAGGCGCCAGTAAAATTAACCGCTTCGGAGCTGATTTCTTCCCTCCCCCTGCTTGGATTCCGCACCCAGAAAGGTCACCCAATAAATCTCTTTGGGTCCTGCTAGCATCACGCACAGCTTGGAGTCGGGGTCTCAGAAGAGGAGGCCGAACCAAACGTGGCCCAGGACTGAAAGTTTACCGAGGCTGCCTCCCAGCCCCGCGGCCCGTGGCCGCAGGGTGAGAAGCCGGACCTTTGCTAGCCCTGTGTCTTCCCACCTCAGCTTCCCTCCCGAGAAAAACTATGGTTGAGTAGGACTGGGTGGCTGAGCTTGGAGGTGCTACAGAAGACCCCCTAGTCTTTCATCAGAGACCTCTCTGTGCATTGTTTAGCTTCACTGAATGAATGTTTTTTGCGCGGCCCCCTCAAATGCTTATGTTGAAACTCTAATCCCCAAAGTGATTATATTTGGAGGTGGGATGTTTGGGAGGTAATTAGCGTCAGATTAAGTCATGAGGGTGGGCCCCCTTACCACGAGGTTAATGCCCTAATGGGAAAAGACACCCGATCTTTCTTTCTCGGCCATGTGAGGAGAATACAGCAAGAAGGAGAAGGCAACCATCTGTAAACCAGGAAGAGGGATCTCACCAGGAACCAGCCCATGCTGGCACCCTGATCTTGAACTTCTAGCCTTCAGAACTGTGAGATAATAAATGCTTGTTAAAGGCACCCAGTCTATAGCATTCTGTTATAGCTCAAACTAAGACAACATCCTGAGGGTCATATGCATGGTAGGTGCCAAATAAATGTCTATTAAACCAAGTAAGACTTGATATTTGCTTGAGCATCAACGACTAGTTTGAAAAGTTTGAACAAGGAAGCATGAACGTGGCCTTGGTGGGAGGTAATGAAAAATGGATATTTTGTACAGGGACGTTTTTACTGTCACAGCCATTCACTGGGCCCGACCATGCTAGACACACTGGGGCAAGTTCAAATGCAGCTCTTTGGAGCAGAGCAGAGTCTTCTGACTCAAGAAGAAAAAGTGCCTTTTGTCCCCTCCTCCGCCCGTCCCCCGACACATACTACACAGCTCTTCTGCTTACAAAGGCCTTCCCATCAAATCCAATCAGCAAATCACAGGGCTTCTCTCCTCTTCTGCATCTGGGGCACAAGTGGTTCCCTCAACACTTTTCTGAATCTCTTCTCCCCACAAGACACTGCAGCAGCGTTTGCTTCTGGAGATGCAACTGAACGTTCTGGGGATGGTTTTTAAGGCCTGCACTCCCAGATGCTCTCTACCCCTACCTGGAAGCATGTACTTCTCACCAAAGGCATCCCATCTTAGAGGGACAGGGCTCCTTTAGGAGACGATGCAGGGAAAAAAAAAAAAAAAAACCACTTTGAAGACTTTGTACAGAAAAGCTGGCGCTCTCTTTGGCACGGCATCCGGGTGAAGGCCACATGAGGTCTATGCGCCACTATCTACCAGCTGGCCAAGTTAGTGATGATCTCTGCTGCCTGAAGTTGACATTTTTGTTTTTATCCTAGTGGTTTATTTATGTGTTTTCACTGGGAACTTTTGGCCCTATACCCGAAGCATAAAGACTTTGTTTTCAAATCGAGCCCTATACTCCATAGGTATAGGACTTGAGCGAATTACTTAACTTACCTCAGCATCATTTTCCCCATCTATAAACCTACTCAGTTGTTAAAAATTTCCAATAAGTTCATGTATGTGAAACCCTTATTAAACTACAAAGTTATGTACAAATGTTGGGGTTTATTCATGTTAGTCTTAGCAACAGATATGTATATATTTGAGAATATATGACAATAAATATATATGAGAATAAATGCCATGCAGTATCTCAAAATTTGATCCAACAATTCCACTTCTAGGACCCTATCCCACAAAAATGCTCACATGTGTACAAAAGGATGTATGTGTGAGGAATTTCACTGCAGCTTGTTGAAAAATTGAATATAAATTATGTGTTGTCAATAGAGGACTGGGTAAATATGTTATCGTGCATATCTAATGTACAACACTTCACAGTGGTAAAAATAAGATAAAGCAAGTGAGAACTTTTATGGTTGTTCTAGTCATGCGTCAGTGTCAGCTTGTATAAATTAACAGTTGTGGTTATCATTAGATACTTGAGTGTTTATTAGACACTTGAGTCAACAGGGACCATAGAAAAATACATCCAGCTAAACCTTAGGGAAATAACCTAAGCTTTAAACAAAATGGGATCATCCCATATATAATAGTTGTATTTTCATTTACTATATCTTGGACATCTCTTTAGATCAGTACTTCTTTATTTCTATCATTTAAAAAATGTGTATGATGAAACAGGCGATGGATTGGAAAGATAATTCCCTGGGTTAACTATTATGAGAAGAAAGATTTGCAGGTAGCTCATGTATGTTTTCAAGAATACAAATCTGTAACCTTCTAGTAGAGTAAGAGCAGCCTCTTGTTAGGAGATGAAACAGCCTTAACTCAAGAACAAGACATCCAGCGCTCTTGTCCCAGCTCTGCTATTAACTCACAACATGGCATCAACCAAATCACTTATCTGGGCCCCAGCTTCCACATCCAGAAAATGAAAGTGTTAAAGTGCATGTTCTCTGAGGTCCCTTCGAGCTGAAAATTTGATGGTTCTATGAAGTCACTTTTCAAAGATTCAATAAAGAATGTTTATATGTAATAACAGTCTGGTCATTTCTGGCACAAATTGGAAGACTTTAAACAGGACTTAAATACTCAACTTACAACGCAGAGGCGCACACCCGGAATTTTTTTATTTAAATACAAAGTTTCTCACCCTCCAGGAACCTGTAATTTTAAAAAGAAAATAAGACAGTTGAATTAATAGAAATACAGGAGTACCAAGTTTTGGAAAAGGAACAGACAAAGTGAGTTTGTCTAGACAGATCAGTGGAACTTAAATGTATGCTCCTACAAGCCCTAGGTTTCCTCAGAGGGGTTCCGAAGCTGCTTCACGGACACAGCAAGAGGCTGAGGTATGCTTGCTGCCGCCTCTCCATCCCTGGCTTAGTCAGGGTAGCTGTGTTCTTCTGTATCATGTATCTAAGAAATCTAAGCAAGACTTCTAAAGAAGAAACAGAGCTGCAACAATAAAATTCTAAAATCTACTGGCTTAGATGATTTCTAACGCCCATTCCATCTTTAAGGTTTCACAATTCTATGATCTAAGATGGATGTAAAGTAAGTCTTTATGTTCTGCATTCAGTTTTGCATGTTCATGGGAAATTAACTTCGTCAAGGTTAATGCTCCCATGAAACAAATAATTATTTTGTAATATGAATAATGAACTCTGGATGTATCTATTTAACGGACTCAGATTTTTCTGTCCTGAATTTTCTGAAGGTGAGGCGCATGATTACAAAAGAATTGGATGGGAACACGAGGCAGGCCAAGTGTTATAAAGATTTGCAAGATCTCTGAGACACATGGAAAAGCTGTTGGTTTCATCACTGAGACAAAAGACACCAAACTGGAGCTGGAATTCCTGTCTCATAGAACACCTCTCAGACAGTGCGTGGAAATTGCCGCAATTGCTAACTGCTTTCCGTGTACTATTTCATTTAACCCTCCCAACTCCGTGAGATGGGTATTATTATTTTACTCCCATATTTCACAAACAAGAAAGCTGGAACCAGGGATGGTAAGTATTTTGCTTAAGGTCACAGAGCCAGGGTTCAACCCAGGGAGTGTGACAGGAAAGCCCACACTCTCAGCCCGCTCTCAGCCCGCACACACTCTACCCCATGTTGCCATTAACAACTCACAGATGCTGGGCAGGCAGCTGCCCTCCAACCACCAAAGAAATCAAAGGGCATTCTGACTCCAATTCTTCTATAAGCTTATTTTGTCTCATTACCCAATCACAGAGAAGGTTTCTCACTTCCCTTATCAAGGCTGGCCCTAGATAAAAATCGAGGCCTGCTGTTCACCCGCCCCCTTCTCTATCAGCAGCTGCTTCTTCACACTACGAAGAAAAGGATTCTCTTCCAGATCTGCTCTCTGCCTCCCAAACCGATAACTAGTTAGTTAACCTCATGTGTAGTAAGTGCTAATGAGGTTAACTGGGGTTAATATACGAATGTACAACTTCTTTTAATACTATGTTTTCACTTTAACTAGGAACAATTCCTTGACCTAACATTAGGAACCATTTCTAATGGTAATTGCACTACGCCAGCATTCAGGAAGGCTGGGAGTCGGGGACTGACTAATTGGCAGGAGGGTTTTATGAATGCCTATTTAAGAACTCCTAAAACCGTATCACCCGCCCTCCTTGTGTAGAAGAATCAGAACTAAAATGGCAGAGCACACAGATGCTAACACTGAGAGTGTGTGTGGTCTACCCTGGCCAAATGCGTTGACCAAAGAAATACACTTTGATCTGCTTCCAAAGTTTGAGGTTCTCCCATTGACCTTCAAGTCAGATTAGGATCACCAGCATGACAGACTCTCCCAAGGAGAAAGGAGCCAGAACTGTGTTTGATTGGCAGGAGACGAGGCTGTCAGCGATGGCAGGAGTCATCTAATAAGTCCCTTTCAGTGCACAGATCAGGAAACTGAGACCCGGAGAGACAGGTGCCTGTTTAAGACCATGAAGCCAGAATCAGGAATGGAACTAAATATTTTATTTCCTTGTGTTAATATATATTTTCTTGCTCTTTAATTTATTTAAAACACCATACACATTATTCTTTTTCAAAAAAAAATTTTTTTAAATCCTCACCCAAGAATATGTTTATTGATTTTAAAGAGAGAGAAAGGGAGAGAGAAGGGGACATTGACATGAGAGAGAAACAAACCTGCAACCCAGGTATGCGCCCCAACCAGGAATCGAACTTGCAACCTTTTGGCGCACCGAAGACACTCCAACCAACTGAGCCATTGGGCCAGGGCACACGTTAGTTATTCTTAATCCTATTTGACACAGGGTTTACAGTAGCCTAAAGAATCTAACCCAAAGGAATTGTGGCTAAGCTTCTGGACAGCAGCATCCAATATCAGAAAAATGCATTTAATTGATGGAACCTAATTCACAGACAGAATCCTAGCTGGAAAATATTTAGCTTTCCAGCCTCTGCGGTACAAAACAACACAAGACACCAAAACCTATGAGAACATACTAATTACTAGTACTAATTTATCTTATCCAATACATCAGGTATTATATACTTTTTTAAACCTTTTAAATCTTTATCAAGTTGACAGAACTGGTATCTTGTCTTAATTTATATTTATTTAACTATTAGTAAAGATGAACTTCTAAAAATGCATCTATTGGCCTTTTGTTTTATTTCTTTTGTAAATTATTAGTTCTCCTTACCTGTTTTTCTTTGAGGTGTTTGTCCTTTTTTTTTACTTTGAGATTTGTAATAACTCTATATACTAAGAATATTAACCAAAGGCCATTTTCAAAATGTCTAATTTTGCCAGGAGCTGGCCCTGATCTGACTAACCCAGCTGATGGTCCCTTCCTTGGGCATCTTCTCAATACTTACATATTTAGTTTGTTCTCCAGATATCAGCTTTATTTAGTGTTTGCACATGCCTTCCCCCTACCTCCCATGCTCTCAGCAGCAGAATCAAGTTTGTTTATCAGGGAAATAGGACCACTGCAGAGCTCTGCAAACATCAAGACAGACAAACTCCAATGGTGTGGTGTCTGGAGACAAACACACAGAAGCCAGAAAGTGGGTGATCCCCCTTGTTCAAGAGTGTGATGAAGGTCCAACTGCTGTGAGGTCAGTTAGCAAGATAGGGCAGAGGAATCAGATCCTGGATGATAGGACACTGCTGTTCAGGAAGACATTGTCACATCACAAGTTTAAACACATCTAAATGGCCTTGATCTTGTTTTATACTTCCTGCCTAGGTAGGAGGATGTGGTTTCAGGAGCTAGCACCGCAGAGATGAATAAAATGGCTTTAGCTGGTTAAGAAAGTAGTACATAGACTGGCAGCTGCATTTAAGTCCTTAACTGTTGTTGTAGACATTTTGTTGTGTTCTATGTCTTAGCTAATATAGTGTAATTTGGCGGATTCCATAAATAGCTTACCCAATACCGACACTTCATTCTTTTTGGCAGAGTTGCCTCTCATGATAGAGACGGAAAATAACAGATTCTTGGTTTCCCAGGTTCCCTTGCGCTAAAGATGGCCACGTGACCCATTTCTGGCCACTGAGAAGTAAGAGGAAGATTATACTGAAAGATGTCTGGGGACATTTTCCTCCTAGTTAAAAGCATGAGTATGCATGTGACTGCTGCCCTTTCCTCCGTGTTTGTGGACTTTGTTGTGTGAGGACATCATTTTTCGTCTCTGGCAAACCTACAACAACAAGCTGAAGACCAAGAGCCAACACAGGGTAAAGAAACAAAAGGATGAAAAAGGCCTGGTTAGTTGTATTTTTCAGCTGATGAACCAAAATAGGACCTCTACACTTCTTATTTTGTGAGATGGTAAAAACTGCTGTGGAAACTTTTTGTCAGGTATTCCTGTTACCTGCCTCTGAAAGCATTTTTGATCTTTCAAAATATAAAACGATACTGAAACCGTAAGGATATAAAATATGTTAGTGTTGGACAAGGACCAGGTGGTATAATAACTGATACCAGGATATGCTATAGACATTCTGATTTAATTGATCTGGGTACAACCCAAACCTCGGTATTAAAAAAAAAAAAAAAGCCCCCCTCCCCAGGTAGCTCTAATATGGACAAGTTTGCAAATCTCTGATCTAGTCCAACTCTTTATAGTTGGGGACACTGAGGATTAAGCAGCGTGATTTTTGTATATGCACTTTAGGGTCACTTCTTTTCCTTATTTTGGCCTCTCAGTGTTCCTCCCACTAGATATCCAACATCCTCTTTCTAACCCCTGTCTGTACTGAGCCCCCCAAATATTTCACTCTCAGGGAACTAACTGCTGGACAACTAGCAAACTAATCTTTTTTTTCTTATTATAGATTTTATTTATTTACTCTTAGAGAGAGGGGAAGGGAGGGAGAGAGGGAGAGAAACATTGACGTGTGAGAGATACATCTATCAGTTGCCTCTCCCATGCCCCCAACCAGGACCGGCCCTGGCCCACCCAGTCACGTGCCCAGAACCAGCCACCTTTCCTTTCGCAAGCCAGCACCCAATCCACTGAGCCACCCCAGCCAAGGCCAACCAGCAAACTAATCTTAAATGAATTCTAGCCAAGGTATTAATGACAGATAATGGCTTAATGCATTTTCCTTCCAGATAACATTTCCATTTTAATAGAAGCCTTTAAATGCCTTAATCCAAGGGAAACAGCCTGAAAAGTGTAGGGACAGCAAATACCCGGCACATTTGCCTCCTCTCTGTCCCTGGAAGACATCTCCAACTTGTTACCAAGGCCTTCCCTGTTAATCTTGGACACAGTCTAAAAAGTCTACAGGGCTCTGGGCAACCCCCACCAACCAGTGATGGGAGTTAACCATCTAAGATGAAGTCTGTTTGCCAAGCTTCTCACGAACAAATATTTGTCCAGGAGTAAGGAGACTTGGCCTCTACTTCGGAGGTTTGACATTATCTGGATATTTGGTCCTAAACAAACTATTAAACATTTCCGGGTCTCAGTTTTCTTACCCATAAAATAAGAGACTAGACATTAGAATTGGCCATCTCTGTTGAATAGTTCATGATCTGCCAGAGACTCCAAGCCTGGTTGGAAAACTCTCCGCTGGTTGCTGCTACCGCCCACCTCTTCCCGTTTTTTGCACTGCTTCCCATCAGGGAAGGAAATTCGCTCCCGACAGGGGCACCAACCTTTCTAGTTCTATTCGGGATTTTCCTGTCCCTAAAAGGTCCTGGGGAAATCATGCAAATCAGCATTTGGGGCAACTGCTAAGAAGCCAAACCTTATGACACTTAGAACCCAATCGGACCCAAGAGCGTCGGGTGGAGAGTGTTCTATCATGGCCAGAGGGGCAGAACCTCCACTCAAGATGTGTCGGGAATGGGTGTGACCCGATAGAAGACACATCAAGTAGGAGAAAAATCAGGTGTGCAGATAACGTTTTGTAAACGCCTATCTAATACTCAATGCTCCAGGAAGGAATCTCAGAGATTAAATTAAGCTGTTAACCCTCTAGGCGCTCCTGTCGTTTATTGTTAAGGAATTAATAGGAATGTGGGAATGCAGATGGCCTGGCTGTCAGCTCGCAGAGGCTATTTTTCTGATCTCCACGGACGTTTCCAGCATCTTTCATTAAGCGCTCATGTACCAATTTGTCATTTTAACCGAGCAGGAAAGAAACTCCCATTGAACTCCCTAGCTCAGGTGCCGGGAGTTAAATGCTCCCACGACCAGGCCTGCGAATTGCGAGCACCCTCAAGGGAGGCGGGCTCCCGGCGACAGCGAGTGGCTTCTGATGGGGGTGGGGCAGGACCATTCCAAGAAAGCAGTCAGGGTCTCCAAACCCGGCTGTCCTGGGCACGGATTTCAGGAGACTGCAGGAGAGCCCGGTCTAGCTGTCCTCAACCGGGCCGAGATGTAAAGAAACTTAGTTCTGTGCTCAACCACGGGAGGCGCCACCTACAGGAGAGAGGAAGACCTGCAACCTGGTCTCAATTCAAGGGCTCAGGGTCGGGGACTGATTAGACACCGCTCTTCCTTGTCCTCATGGTCCTCGACGTTTATTGAATGTTTTTCTTGTGCCAGACACTGTCCTAAGTGCCTGACATGTATGAACTCTTTTAAACTTTAAAACACCCCTATGAAGTAGGTGTTTTTGTGACCCCCATTCTATAGAACAGGAAACTACAGCTCCAGGAGAGTAATGCCCAAAATCACACCGTTAAGTGGGAGGCCAGGAATCCAACCCTGAGAGTCTGGCTCAGAGCCTGGATGTTCAACAGCATCACACTAAGAACGGCATGGTGGAATGGTTAGAGTGGTCCTAACTCCATTCATGATTCACAGTGTAACCCAGGGCCAAGTATTTAACTCAACGAGCCCTCAATTCTGCACCTTGGGGTGCCCCTATTTTTTAGATTCCCTTACTGATTTGGAGAGGAAATTGTTGCTAAGGTAATCATAATCTTGTTCAATAAAAAGTGGGAAGGGGTAAGGATAGCAGAGATTGTGTAGCTCTGATCTTCTTCAGTTTATAGGCGAGAATCAGAGAGATAAGAGTCCCAACCTTGGTTACGTTCATCGGCAGGACAAGAACTAGAACCCAGGTGTTCTGACTCCCAGTCCTGTGCTTTGCCCCCATACAACGCTCCCTCTTTAGTCATCCATAGCCAAGACCGGCTCTATACATAGAAGAAAGCTAATCACATACTATATGACTTCAGAGGCTCCAGGTCCAAACTCTGACCAAAACATGGTTTTGTCTGTCTGTCTGTCTGTCTGTTTTAACCTGGTGGCTCTTATCGGAAATTCCACCATTAGTGACTCTTTCCTTTCACGAAGACTTTGATCTTATCCACTCATGATTGGTAAGGCTTTTACTGCTGACCATCACTTCATGTGTGTGTGACTGAGTTCTGTAGCAATGCTGCTCAACATGTGGTCCACAGGCAGCAGCACCAGTGTCATCTGCATATGGTTAGAATTGCAAGTTGTGGGTTCCACCCCAGACCTACTGAGTCAGAACTACCTTGGTCCTCCAACTTCAGTATGTGTGCTCAAGCTGTCACCTGAAGAGCTTGTTAAATACAATTTCATGGGACAGTCCCTTCCTATCCCATCACCAGAGATTCTGATTCAGCAAGTCTAGGGAAGGGACACAATATGTTGCATTTCTAACAAGTTCTCAGGTGATGCTATTTCTGATGCTCTGGTGACTATACTTTGAGTAGCATCTACAAAGTTCCTGACAGCAGATATTGAAAGGGGAAAAGAAAGAGAAGAATCGCCCTTGGGTAAAAAAAAAAAAGAGAAATAATCGTTATTATCAAGAGTGAAAGGGGTACAGAATGTAGAACCTTGGAGTCAGAACTGCTGAGGGTTTGGGTTCATAACTGTGCCTGTGTCTTTACATTTAAATAAGTTCAAATACTAAAACCATTCACGATTTAACACAAAGTATAAATGTTTGTAAGCTGAACTTACTTAGCTGTGGTAAAATCCATTCTTGCCTCATCTTTTGCTGAGAACTGCCTGTCTCAGTTACAAATCTTCACCGTCCCCTCTGACCATCAGTTAGCTCTCCAATTTCATTCCGGAGTTAAGTGCACTGCTGCGGCAGACAAAGCTAGCCCCACGGCAGGAATACTGTCCCCTGATGGTATCAGAAGCTCTTCTGTATTTGTTTGCTGTGTGACTGTCCCTTGTATACAATCACATCGAAATTCTGATATTAAGACTTGGGCTGGAAATCACCCCCATGGCGCAGCTTTGGTAGAAAAGGAAAAGGGGCTTCAGTGGCAACCAGAAATCAAACACGAATTACATTGCCCTTGTACCAAAATAGGCATCTTTAAGAAATCATGTCTCCTGGTCCTCCTTTGCTTTAAGTTCAGGTAATGTGGTACGCAGAGGACTCCAGATAGATAACAATCTCCTCTATTTGTAAAGGCCACTGTGAAGGAAACCCCATAGCCTCCCTGTGGTGCAGTGTATTGTTCAGCAAATATCTAGTCTCCTCTATGCCCCTCTGTGGAGGGAGAAAACTTCCGCATTCCTCTGATGATGAGTTTAGCCATGTGACTTGATTTGGGAGGTAAGCAGGGTTTTAATTCTACTTGCTTTGTTTTGCTTGACTTCATTCATTTCTACACTTGGCCGTGAAAAGAGCATGCCCCCATCACTTTGGCCTGGGTCCCAGAATGAGAAGGTACATGGAATAAACCTGAACAAGATCTACAACCTAGAACAAAGGCACTACAGCCAATCTGCAAACCTGTGAGCAAGAAATAAATGTTGTAACCTCTGACACTGTAGGTTATTTGTTATTCAGCACTACTGTAGTAAAGTTGACTGATAACACTCCCTCAGGCACCTGTTTCACTCTCGTTTTGGCAGGAAGTTCTTCACTGTGTCTAACCTGAATCCCTCATACATGAAGGTAAAGATCCATTCCATCTGGAGTCCAAGCAAGGGGTCACTAGATTACATCCTTGATTCTAATTGTCCAAAAAAAATGTAGCTCAGTTTGTTTAATATCTAATTGGCTAATAAAATAGAGATATATTCAGGGAATTATTTTTTTACAAAGTATTATGTATGCTTGTCCTTATTGGAGCTATTAGAGGGTGGGTCCCTAAACAGTAGCCATGCCCTTCAGGAACCAGAGAGAGAAAAATGAGAGTTTGGAGACTTGATTAAAATATTGTAGAATCCACTTATTCTCTATCAGTTGTTTCTTAGCATTTATTGCAGTTTGCAATTATTCTATTCATTTTCCTGTTTTCTTTTTTCCCTTTCATCTATTTATTTATTCATTTTTTATTGTTGTTCAGTTGTCTCCATTTTCCTGCCACCACTTTCCCCCATGCCACCCACCTCCACCTCCCACCCTCAATCCTACCTGCCTTTGGCTTTGTCCATGGGACCTTTATACATGTTCCTTGACTGCGCTTCCCCTTCTTTCCCCTGTTATCCCCCTCCCACCTCCCCTCTGGTCACTGTCAGTTTGTTCTTTATTTCAATGTCTCTGGCTATATTTTGCTTGCTTGTTTGTTTTGTTGATTAAATGAGCGGATCAAAAAACTATGGTACATTTACACAATGGAATACTACACAGCAGAAGGAAAGAAAGAAAGAAAGAGCACCGACCCTTCACAACAGCAGGGATGGAACTGGAGAACATTATGCTAACCAGGCGGTAAAAGACATTTTCCTGTTTTCTTTTTTAATTTGTTTGTCTCCCCCACTAGAAAGTGTCTCCATGTGGTCAGAGTCAGTGCTTACCATGTTTACTGCTGTCCTCTAATACTTAGCAGACTCTGGCATGTAGCAGTAGCTAAAAAAATATTTGTTGAATAAATACATTCTAATAAGGCATGTCACTAGATCACATAAGGGGAAACAGTGAAAAAACTGGTGGGATTTACAATCTAAAAATCTGGCTCCAACATTATGTCATCTTAGACAGTTCAGTGGATACCTAATTAGGGAAAACTTTGAATAACAACGACAATAATACATCAATGGGGAACCACTGAGGAATTCTTGGTCTGGGGAAAGACACTACCAAGACAGCATATTGCCCTGACTAGGTAGCTCAGTTGGTTGGAGCACTGTCTCGTATACCCAAAGATTGCAGGTTCGATTCCCCGTCAGGGCACACACCTGGGTTCCAGATTCAATCCCCAATCGGGGCATGTACAAGAGGTAGCTGATCCATGTTTCTCTCTCCCTAAAAATCAATGAATATATCTTCAAATGAGGGGGAAAAAAACGACAGCGTGTTGGGATGATGTATCTAATTGCCATGTTCAGGGGTGGTTTAGCGGAGAGAAACCAGTTAGAAGGCAATGTCAAAGGGAGGTGATAAGAGCCTAAGGTGTGGGGTGGCAGCAGAAGTTAAAAGGAATGAGATTGGGATGGAAGATTCAATAAACCTACCACCTGAAGGGAAAAGGGGGCAGCCCAGGAGGAGAGTCTAAGATAGTGTCATGATTTTATTCTTGGATAGCTGAAGGAATACTTAGTGCTCTGAACAGAGACATAGAAGTTTGGAGACACGGTTTCCAAACTCAGCTGTGTTTGAGTGAGATGATAAGTTAATTTAGACAAATAGAATTTTAGACAATGACTAAAATTCTCAAGCGAAAACACCGAGGTTCCAGTGAGAAATTCAGGACTGCATCTTAAGAGAGAGGTCAAAGCCGGAAAACCACACATGGATAGTAGATGCATGCTGGTGATGGGTATAGGAAGAGAAAAGCCAAAGCCTAAAGCCAGCCTTGCAGCTGGTCGGGTTAGAAGAGGCAGAAGAGGAAAGAGTGACTGGTGAAAGGGACAGAGCTGGCAGAATCAGGAAAAGGTCTCAGAAGTCAAAAAAGGGGGCGAGAGGACTGGGGGGAGGATTTTGATGTCCAGCTCTGTCTGCTGTCAGAACAGTGCTGGCTGTCAGGCTTTGTGAAGCTTCCTCTCGGAGCAGAGGGGACGTCCTTGAACATGACTCCCTTGTCTCTAACCACCTGGGTGGCTGGGGCCCCACGGCTTTGTGAGCCTTTGAAGAAAAACCCAGGGAAGGGAAAATGGAGAAATGTAATCAATAACAACAAGCCTTGTTTTTTTCCACTTCATATGCAGGAAGCAATCCAGTGCTGTAGCTGGTGCTATGATGGGTGTATTCTGATGTTCAAAAGGTCATCTGGCATGAAGACAGGCTAAATTATGGCTGCAGTGTATGAATCTGAGGAGGTTCTCCATTAACATTTATTAGGAATTGTCATCGCTTCAACCCGAATGGGCCCCAGATGTGGAGACCCCGGCTGCCCCAGACTTCTCTTCTGGGCTGCAGTCTCTCCCCTGATTTATTGTTTTTAAACATGACCAGATTTTGTAGAGGGGAAAATTGAAGAAAGCAACACACACATGGGGAACTCTTGGGTAGAGGCTGCCAAGAGAAACAAACCATTTTATTACTTCTGGTGGCAGTGGGAACACATGGAGATGCAAAGCATTGTTATGAGACTCCGTAGTGCCTCTTTCCTAAATCAAAGAGGTGCAGGCGTGGACTTCTGGGCAGTGTGTTTAAAGGGCAAATGTGTTAATGGGGAGGGTGAGACAGGGGCATTCGAAGGGAATGAGAAATGCTAAGAATAAAGAGTCAGAGCTTAGAATTTCAGAAGCCATGGCAAGGAACATTTTCCTTAAAATATCTTACTTTGCAGGGCAAATGACTTCCTGGAAGTTAGTCACACCCACTGGATATTAGGTCATTTTTCTTATCAATAATATTTATTCTTCCACTGTGTAACTATCGCAAGGCATTCCAAGAAATCAAAGGTAGAGCCCCCCCCCCCGGGGCTCTACAAGCTTGTAATCTATTTTATTTATTCCCATATTCAACACAACTCTAGTAAGCACATACTCTGCATCAGGCGTTGTTGTAGATATTGAAGGAATATTACTAAGGAAAAGAGATAAAGTCCATGTGTCAGAGTACCTACATATATCAGTAATGGAACAAAATCAGAAAACACCAAAAAATTAGCTACTAGACAAAGAGGTCCATGAAAAGAAAGGCATCCTAAGGAAAGGATGCTGTGTTAGAAGTTGGGAAACATGAATTCCAGTCCTGGCTCCACTACCTAAGAGTCGTGTGGCCCTAGGTAAATTATTTAACTTCTTCAAAACTCAGCTCTTGTTTGTAAAATGATAATAAACCTGCTTCACCTTATCTCATAGGTTTGTTGTAAAAAGTAAATGAGGTAATGTTTTTGAAGAATTTCTTATAAATTGTAAACTGCTCTACAGTGTCTGATGTTTTTCTGACAGTGCCAAAGAAACGGTACGGTGAGTGTTATGGGACAGTACGTTCACTGGACAGGGACCTGGGGATGCCTCCTCTTCTGCTTTCTCTTGGAAAAAGGAGCAAGCAGGATTATCCCCAGGCTGCTGGGCACATGTCCCTTGGGGAGTCTTTTACTAGTCAGGTCTGGATATCTGTTGCTGCTCTTACTAACAGACCATCCCTGGGAAATCCTCACTTGACTATGCCTTTTTCCTAGACCCATGCATGGAAATTATCCTATGTAGGAATTGTGGAGAGGGAATATAGGTAATGAAGAACACCTTGAATGGCCGTAGGTCTAACTACCTGTATCACTGCATTGTCCCTCTTTCAGAAGATTATCCAAGTTCTGAGCAGAAGGAATTGTTAAGCCATCATGATCCACTCTCCAGCTTTACATTCCTTGCCCACCCCGATATACTCGTACCATATATTTGTACCCATAACGCATACATCTGCATTATGCCTAGAATTAGTGGAGATATTCCTAGAGCCAACCTTTCTTATACAGGAAATTGGACCAAGTGTCCGGGGCTAAGGCTGCAGCTGCTTCCTCCTGATGTAGGGGCGAGGACAAGGAGAGAAAGAGGTAGACAGGGGAGGCTGTGGAGAATTAGGAATATTTCCTAATGGTTTCCTCCAGGGGAGAGGCCTGCCTTCAAGTGCTGGGGGTCTTCCAACCTACCTCTTTCTGCCTGGTCTTGGGAGAGGGGGAGGAGAAAGAACATAATTGTAGGACATTGCTGGATGGTCGGTGGTACCAGCAGGGCGTTTTGGGGGAAAGAAAGGGGAGATAAGAAGTGAGAAGGGAAGGGTGAATTAAGCAGGCCTTTTAGCACGTGAGGTGTGAGATGAAAAACAGCTTGCTTTTACAATAAAATTAGAAATACCGTATTGTAAGAATCTCTATTTCCTCTTTCATCTATCAAGTACTTGTGTGACCAAAGAGAGAAATAGTAGAGACCTTCCTTCTAAAAGATAGAAAAACTGGGGCCCAAAGAGGCTAAGTGACCATTTTGCCTCAAAACACTGAGGTCCAGAGGGGCAGCGTGGTTCAGTACCCAGAGCCAGTCACTCACACAAATCCCTTCTCTACCAGCGACCTCTCGTGTGATCCTGAGCACGTTTTCTGAGCTTCGGTTTCTTCATCTGTGGAAGGTCATAGAAAAATGAATGAAAGAATAGGTGTAAATCCCTAGGTGTATGTGTGTGGTGGCCCCAAAATAGTGAGTTTAATAGATAAACCCAAAGATTTTGTAGGCGTGCAGGAGGAAGAGCTTATATTACCCAACACAAGGAGCCTTAATGAGCACAATGAGCATCACTGTTTTGCTTTGGTTTTTATTTTTTTACTTCTCACCCAAGGATATGTTTATTGTTGAGAGAGAGGAAGAGAGGGAGGGAGAGAAACACTGATGTGAGAGACATTGATCGGTTGTAGCCCTCCGGTGTGTGCCCCAACTGAGCCTGCAACCAGGGCGGCACCGTTGTTCCTAAAACATCCACTGACCCAAAAATGCCCCATTCCGGGCACTAAGAAGTTTTACATTGATTACTTCATGTGGCCTTCACAACAGCTCTGTGAGATAATGTCATTATATTAATTTTAAAGATGTGGAAACAGACTCCAAGAGCTTAAGAAACTTGTTCAAGTTCATCTAGGTGCTAACTGGTAGAGATGGGATTTAGAGTCTCTCTTGGCCTTAGATTCCACCTTCATTTCCCACACCACGCTGTCCCCTCTGAGTCCCAGTTTTCAGAGGTGCACCCAGGCACCTAACCTCTCTGGATCCCAGATCACACTTCCATCAACTGCTAGATTATGCCCTTCAGGCTGGGAAAGCTTCATGCCATTATCAATCTTCTCCCCAGTTCAGAGGTCAGAGGATAGAGGTTCTGGTTACTCCAGCATCACATCGCCCCCACCACCCCACTGCCTCTAGGATGATGCCACATGTCCTTTGGGGTCAATGGTCACAACTCTCTACTTCTGCAACATTCTTCAGAATGTGGGCTCCCACCCACAACTTGTACCCAGCCTGGGGTGGACTGTTCATTAAAGGGCAGGCAGGGAGGAGGCAAATCAAGATAGCACAGAGATCCATCAAGGAGCTGGGTTGACAGGTGCACGCACCTGCTTCTAGCCAGAGGAGCTAGCAGCTAGTGGGAATTTGCCTCACAGTCGAGGGCTTTATCTGAAAAGGGAAGGGAGGTTGGGGAGAAAAGAGAGATCGGATCACTCTAATTATACAGCTCTAAATCACTGAGAAGAACCTTGTCTCAAACACCCAAGCGGTGCAGGATGGATTTTTACCTTGACTCCTGCTAATTTCCATTGATTTATGTGGCTCGAAAGCATTTATTTTCTGCTTAGAGGTGGCCCGGCTCCTGCTAAGGAGGCTCCAGACTCCTCTAAATGCTCTCACTGTGGAGAGACAGGAGGCAGAGGTGGGTTTCAAGGCAAGAATTAAGTTTCCTGCTGGGTTTCAGTGGCCGCCTGAGAGCCACAAGGCCTAAAGGGAGCTGCTGGTCTGCCTCAACCGCCTCCCCACTCCCGTCCCCAGTGCCCACCTGCTTCTGGTCACAGCTCCTTGAGTTTAACACTCCTGGCAGCTTAGCACTCTGGTTTTTATGTGCAAGGCCGTAATATTTGGTGAGCTGTGAGATGAGGTGGGAACATTTGCAACTCGTACTTCCCTTCTGGCTCTGCTCCGTGATTCAGGCCAGTGGTGTGACAAAGTGAGGCCAGCCCTCCTCCCCACGGTGGCTCCCACCTGTGGCTATTTGGCACCATGTTCCTCCTTCATTTTCTCCTCTTCCCTGTGACACCATGTCTCTTAGACTTGCATACTCTTGACCATTGAAAGGGGGTATTCAGTCCTCACATTCTAAACCGTCATTTTAGTTAAACATTTTAAAAGAGCAATTCTGATTCTGCCCAAAACCACATTCCAAAAGGGGAGAGGAAGGTGCGAGGGGGGAGGGAGAGGTGCCAGGAGGGAGGCTTTCTAAATGTCATAGACTTTGTAAAAATCTTGACTGGTGATGACAAACTGATGAGGAAGCCAGTGGATTGACTATTGAGGGTCAAGTCTTCTTGGGAATTAAAAGCATAAGAAAACAGTGTACAGACACTTGGAGAACTCCAATACCTCTACCAGAGACTCTTGATGAGTCATTTGGGCACCTCCGGTCCGTTTCTTCAGGTCTGTGGTCGCTGAGCCCTCCCTGCTCCTTCACCTGGCTCATGGTCTGAGTTCAGATTCCTGTGGATCCCTTCAGGCACCCTCCACCTACAGTTGTCCTATTTTCTGCCCCACCTTCCCTCCCTTTGACCTTCTAGTTGCAGCTGCTTTCCCGGAATAGAACAGTTTTTTTTATGGCAGGATAGTACAAGAAAATGTAACATTATTTTTAGGAGGGGACTTTTGTATATATATGGATAGAGAGCCTCTTAATAAAATTATTACTAGGAGATGACTCTGAATGAAAAGCAGACCCAGACTTTAAATACAACAGGAGCAGCAGAATCTCCTAATGTGTCTTTAAAAATGGAGAATGGTTTACACCTTTGCTGTTGAGGTGCCTAGAGATAATGGGATGGGTAAGAGAACTTCCGGACTCCTGGGGGACGTGCAATGCACATACATAACTAGTTGTGATGAAAGATGAGAGTCTTATATAGCTATTCCCCAATGCAATTGTCCAACAAGATAGAAGTTTATTTTTCTCTGACAGAGCAGCCTGAATTCTAAGTTGGCAGGAGGCTCTCCTCCATGCTGCCATTCAGGGACCCAGGTTCCTCCTGTCTTGCTTTTCCACCATCCCCCTATGGTGGCCTTTGCCTGATCCAAGTTGGATTCAGAGTACACTCGTGTCCTGGATCCCAGGAAGAAGAAAAGGGGTAGCAGAGTCACACGCATTTCTTAAGGTCCCAGCCCTGAAGTGGCTCATATCACTTCTGCTTACATTCCATTACCAAGAGTGTAGTCACATGGCCATCCTAACTGCGGGAGGGTGGGGCAGAGAAGCTGGGAAATATATATGTGAGCAGCCATACACTCAACAGTTCAATTATTATAAAAGAAAGAAAGAATGGATTTTGGGATAGTGTCACTACATCAACATGCATGTGGCCCAAACACCACCGAATAGAGGACCTTAATTTTATAAGCAGTTAGGTTTTTGTTAAAGCTGAAAACAAAACAAAAAAAAAGTGTGATCCATAGAAAACGTAAGGACGAAGTGTCCCTTCAAATGATGGAGCATGTCCCGCGGGCTTGAAAGAACTCTATTTCATTTGGTTTTCCAGAGAACTCCAGAGTAGTCGGCAGCAGGCCAGAGTGACAGACACTGAGAACATTGCTTGTAAAATGCTTTACATTTGAGTAATGATTTATGTTTAATAAGGATCATCTATATAGATTATCTGATTGGATGCTGAAAACATTCCTGAATCAAGAAAGGAAAGTTCAGAAAGATAAAGGATCTTGCACAAAGTCACACAATCCATAAGTTGCAAAAGTGGGATCAGAACCCAACTTCAAGTCCAATGCTTTTTACACACACACACACACACACACACACACACACACACACAATGTTGCCTATTCACTTCACTTCACATCCTGTGGGGAATCAGAGCTTTACTTTTCTATTGGACTTTCCTATTGCAGTCTCTGTGTGATTTAGATGCCATTATTGAGACATCAAGAGTCATTTGAACACGCCTTGGCCAGGTAGCTCAGTTGGTTAGAGCATTGTCCTGATATCCAAGGTTGAAGATTCAGTCTCTGGTGAGGGCACATACAAAAAGCAACCAATGACTGCTTAAATAAGTGGAACACCAAATCCATGTTCTGTCTCTCTCTTTCTCTCTCCCTACCTCTCTCTCCCTCTTAAAAAATCTATTTAAAAATGTTAAAGTCATCTGAACAATAATAATACTAATTATTACCTGATGACTACCTATTTTGTGCCAGACTCTGAGCTGAGCATGTTATATACACATATATCTTACCTCATCCACTCACAATGCGCCAGCAAGGTGGACATTATCATCCTCATCTTACAGAGCAGGAAGCTGAAGGGGTTAGGTAACTTTTCCCAAATATATGGCTAATAACTCGTTGAGACAGGAGGGGAATCAAGTTAATCTATATCTTTTCTCTCTATGCTTCCTTGAGAGAAGGGTATTTGACCTCAAGAAAGGATACCCAGGCAATGCCTGGTAGTGTCAAGCCCGAGGCAAACCAAATTATTTCAGCTTGTCCCAAACTCCTGACCCCTCTTTGGATATCCTAGAAATTGAAACGGTAGTTGGGTCTTCACTGGCCATGATCTCCCAATGTCTTTGTCCCTTGGGTTCATAGATATTTTCGGTGTCCGAACTCGAAGTAATCAAACTTCCTCTAGTCCAACACATTTCTTTTACAGATGGTGAAACTGAGACCTCGAAGGAAAAAATAACTTGCTAGGGGTGTCAGGGCTAATTCCTGGCAAAATCAGCACATTTACTTGAATATCCAGGCTCCTGGCCCATGATGCTCTCCTGGACTAAGAACTGGCCTAGCCTGCCACCTGTCAAGACTTTTTCAAGGGGGGAAGAACTCAACTGACTCCATGCTGCTTCAGCTAGAGCTGTCCCTTCTCCCCACTCCATTCCTACCCAGCTGGGCGAGCTTGCAGTTCTTCCAAAGCAGGGCCAGCCTGTCCTGGGCTGCAAGATGTATTAATCAATTTGATGAGGATGTTAAAGCTTTCTCTTTGCAACTAATTATGGCCTGATTTATAGGCCTGGCCTTGGTTTGATAGAGCTCTCCTCATGACAGGGATGAATGCAGTACTGGCATGGACCCCTTCATCTCTTCCATTTCTCTCTCTTCCTCTCTCCTCCCTCCTCCCTCCCTCCCACATCTCCTGCCTCCTGATTCTGCTCTTGGCTCCCACAGGAACACCCTAATGACATGTTGACAAGCCGGTGAAGCATAGTTCCCTCTTCGTTGCATCTGCCTCTGGCACCACCATTCCCCTGTATTCTCCGACATGGGCAGATGGAGGCCCTGGCAGGCTCCAGCCACCACTCAGGTGCTGAGATAGAAGCTCTGTACACCCCCTTATTCTAGAAACAGAATAATAAAAATCTTTTGGGTTGATGCAGCATCTTCCTTTCCAAACACACCAAGAGCTTGTTGAAATAAACTTCATCCCCAATTCACTAGGGGATGGATGGAGGGTTTCAGGTAAGTTCTATTCTGGTTATTTTACAGATGAGAAAACTAAGGCAAGGGGTGAACTTGCCTACAATTCCACACGCAGGAAAACAACAAATGTGAGAAAGGGTTTGGTGTCCCGACTTCCAGCCCCAAGATCTTCCCATTGCTGGGGTCCTTGGGTAATCTTCCTATACTGTCCCTAGGAACTCCTGCCTCTAGATTGGCTTCCTTGTACCTGCAACGATTTGACAGAAGGGAAGCCCTCAGTATGCATTGGTTTCCTAACCTTAGGCATGAGGATCTCTGTGACTGTAGTATGCCAATAAGATATGCAAAACGATATAAATAGGCACTTGGCACAGACAGTACAGATGCCAGTGCATGTGTACACACAAGCCAGTTTCCTGCAGTCTCTCTGTCACACAGAGAGATAAGGAGCAACCCCAAATAATCACCTTATTAGACTTGAAGGCCATAATACACTCTCCACAGACTCAGCAGGGTTCTAAGAGAATCTCCCCAGTGTGAGGCTATTTCCTTGCATTCTGTGTCCTGACTACTACAACCACTTCCCAATAATGCTAACAGAGACACACAAAACTCATTACATAATATTCCTATACTACCTTTGTCTCTGCAAGTTGCTAACCTAAACATAACTAACAAACAACTTTAAACCTAACCCGAAGCTGAACCTGAGTCTTAACCTTTCTCCTAACCCTAAATCTAAATAACTTCCCAACACTAACTCTAACCCTAAACTCAGACCCAACTCAAAATCTAAACATAACCTGATCCCAGGCCCAAATCCTAACACTAACACAATCCTAACCCTAACCCTAATCCTTATCTTAACTCAGTGGTTATCAACCAGGGGAGATCCACCCCCCACTCCAGGGATCATTTAACAGTGTCTGGAGACATTTTTGGTTCCTACAACAGGGATGAGAGCGGATACTATTGGAGCCTAGTGAGTAGAGGCCAGGGTTGCTGCTAAATATCCTAAAAAGCACAGGATAGCCCCCACAACAGAATCACCCAGATTCTCATGTCTTTAGTGCCAGGATTCAGAAACACTGCCCTAACCATAACCTAACCCTAATTCTAAATTAAATTAATACTAACCCTAACTTTAAATATAAACTTAAACCTAAATTCCCCACCCTAATTCTAAACTAACTGTAGCTTAAACCTGAATCTAAACTCAAAATACAAACATAATTGAAACCCCAACCTTAACTCTGATCCTAACCTAGACCCTAATTGTAAATCAAATCCATTCTGAACCCATCCCTAGCCACATCCAGATGGGTGAGTGTTGTTAGAATGAGCCAAGTGAACCCAGAATCTTTTTTTTAAGTATTTTTTAAAGATTTTATTTATTCATTTTTAGACAGAGGGGAAGAGAAGGAGAAAGAGAGGGAGAGAAACATCACTGTGTGGTTGCCTCTTGAGAGCCCCATCCTGGGGACCTGGCCCACAACCCAGGCATGTGCCCTGACTGGGAATCAAACTGGCGATCCTTTGGTTAGCAGCCTGCACTCAATCCACTGAGCTACACCAGTCAGGGCTGAACACAAAATCTTGTCCTACTCTTATTTCCCTTGTTTCTTCTTCACAGTCAATGTAAGATTGTTCAGATCCTTCCAGATTATGCAGGTCCTCCAATTTGGCTCCTGACCTCTGTTTTGGTGCTACTCAGCAGCCTCCTCTCCCAGGAAGAGCAGATTTTAAAGGAGATGAAATTCAGACTCAGTTTCTCAGTTTGCAGCTTACCAATGTAATCTGAAGAGGAAACTGGTGAAGGAGGATGATTTATGAAATATATATTTTATATATATAAAATGAGATTGGGGGAGATCCTAAAAGTCATACTATTTAATTGCAATATTCCTTTTTTCAATATTTCTTTAAATTAAGTAAAAGTTTAAATCTGCTCTCCCACTTGATGTTTAACATATCATAAAAGTCAGTAAGTCAGGCAGTATTTTTTTCACTTGGTAAATAAGGCACTGAAGTACAGAGATGGTAAAGGCTTGACCCAAAACCCTACAGCAAGGCAGCAGCAAAGCCTAGCCACATGGCTCGATTCATAATCTATTTTCTATTCCTTGACCCTGCCTGTGCTCTCAATCACTAGTATCTTCCATTCCCGCTGATTCAGTGCAGATACCCAAGAATCCTCAACATTATTTTAGAATTTGGAATGACATCAGGAGTGTGGTCGGGGTTCAAGCAGGGGAAGCAGAGCCAGTTACACATGTAGAATGAGGAGAATTAATCCAAATGCCCAAGTGGTCAATGACAAATACTTTTGAAAGCTCTAGTCCTTGAATGGGATGGTGTGGGAGCCAGAGGGAAGGTAACTAGGTAGTCAAGGTAGAAAGCCCAGGAAGATGGGACCTGGTGTCAGGTTGAAGAGTGGATAATGAGAGGAACTGGTCCAGAGCCTCAGGAAGAATGAAATATAGAGTCCTGATTTCCCTACATCTTTCCATGTAGAAGGTCAATAACCACTTTTTAGGCAGAAACATTCCCAGTACTCTCTTTATTCGTGTAGAACCTGGGGCCTTCCATCCACAACTCCACAAGCATTGCGGAGGCTTATCACAGGGCGGAGTTTGCTCAGATGGTCATTAAAAAAGAAAGCAGTGAGCCCTGGCTGTTGTAGCTCAGTGGACTCAGTACCGACCTGCAAACGAAAAGGGTCGCTGGTTCGATTCCCAGTCAGGGCACATGCCTGGGTTGCAGGCCAGGCCCCTGGTTGGGGGCGCATGAGAAGCAGCCACAAATTGATGTTTCTTTCCCTCTCTTTCTCCCTCCCTTTCCCTCTCTCTAAAAAATAAATAAATAAAATCTTTAAAAAAAAAAAAAAAAAAGAAAGGTGAGGGATGAGCAGGAGGAATGCAGCAGGAAAAAAAGTGTTTATGAGGAGGAACTGGTGGAAGTCACAGAGTTCATGAGTCTAGAGTCCTGGAAAGCGAGGCAAACCAGACATTTAGAGATCAAATGCAGAGGAAAGAGCACTGGGCTGGGGCCAGAAGACCTATATTTGAATCTCATCTTTAACGCAGACTTTAGACAAGTCAGTTCTCACAATTTCTCCATCTGGAAAATAAGAGGGTTGGACCAGAACTTAAAGTCTCTCCCAACTTTTGTATTCTAGAATTCCTGACTTTCACAATCAAAACGACTCTGTGCACATCTTTTTCTAATTCTGTCTTTCCCTGGCACTGCTGAACCATCCTGGTCTTCCCCATTGGGCATTTATTCTTAGGTTACATTGGCTTTGTTTTCAGGTGGGTAGAAGTCCCTGGTTTCTTAGGCATGAGCCCCTGAAAGATGAAAACTCTCTGGAACTCCCAGTTCTCAGAGCCTCCAGTATAGTGCTTTGCTGGCCGAAGAGGCTGCATGAGGTCCCTAGGCAGGGATGCCTGTGTCCTGTCGTGTGGCTTCCCCTGTGTTCCCAAAGCTGCCCCTGCCCTGTCCCCAGGTCCCTGGGCTGCCTGGCCAGGAGCAGAGCATGCTGCAAGCCCTCCACAACTGCACATTAATCCTGCTGGAATCGGAGGCCCCTCCACCCCAAGGAGCTGATGTTTCTTGATGAAGCGCCTGGCTGCACTGAGTAGATAAAAAGCTGCCTTCACAGTGGAGTGAATTCCCTCAGACCCAAAGCAGCTGCTCCTCAAAGTCTCCAAAAACAAAACTCCTCATGAATAAATATTAGGGAAGAAATGTTCTCAAGAACAAAAGCAGACTTGAGGAAGTTATTGAAAAAAGTTGGGATCTTTCATCTCACAAAATATGTCACTTATGTGTCCCCCCCAGACTCTGCCTGCCAATCCCCTCCCATTCCACTGATCTGAAGCCACATCCTGCTTCTCCCTCACATGGAAACAGGCAGCACCTAGGATATCATCTGCTCAGACTTTCCTTCAGAGGAAAAGAGAAACCACAGACAGCTGCCCTGTGAGTTCTATTGCCAAATTCCAGCTCAGACAGGGGTCTTGATGACCTCATCGGTATCTGAGCTGGAACGCACTTCTCTAGAGACACAGGGGCTGCCAGCATCCCTGCAGAGACCCTGGAAAAATAAAAGACCACATGGTGAGTTCATGGTTATGCCATCGTCGGAGAGGTGTGCTAAGATCTCCACCCTAGGGCTGAGTCCCTTACCAGTCCAGCAGCTTGGGCTAAGTCCCACCCTGCCAACCCCACTCCATCTTCCGCCTTCAAAAAGCCTCTTGCTCATCCAAACAAAGGAAACCCTAAATTGAAGCCTCATTCCCTCTCATCTGGATTGCAACATAAATGCAAATACTCTGGAGAGAAAAGGTGCTTCTGTGTGAGTGAATTCATCAAAACCTGTCCAGAGCAGTTTCTCTGAAACAAGGCATGAGAAAGCAGGAGGACCCTCCCGAGGCACTGGAGTGAAGGGGTCAAAAGTTTCAAAGCTCCTACTGGAGAGAGAGCCTTAGATAGCATTTGGAACAAAACCCTCGAGTTTCAGATGAGGAAACCAAGGCCCAGACAAGGAAGACATCTTTCCCAGTGTCACACAGCAAGGTAGTAGCAGAAGCTAGAACTCAGGTCTCCCGACTCAGCCCTATATCAGCTGCAGAAAAAGAAAACTCAGACCTAATAAGTAAACTCCTCCTGCTTCACAGGTTTGCCAGAGCCTGGCCCTTTCCACATCTGTGCCTCTGTAATACTTGACTCGGCTGGGAGTGATCTCTGTTCTTGGCTTGAGGAGCTGCAAAGCAGCATTAGTGGGCAGAGAGGGGGTGGGTGAGGTTGGGGAATGGCGGGAGGATCATCCTGAACAAAGACGTGCAGAGAGTTTTCCATTGTATCTGACTCGTTAAACTACGTTCAGTTTTGACTTGGAGTGGAAGCTACTGGTTATCACCTCCCTTTTCTGGCCCCCGCTGCCCAAAGAAAAACAGTAATGCTTCATTCTTAGATGCAAAAGGTGATGCGCTAGTCAATGACTCCTTGTCTGAACTCATCTAACGACACATTCTCTTCTGCCTCATCTTACAACTATTTTTGTAGTGAATTTTTTAAAAAATGGGACCTTCGAATCAGACCTGGGCTATGTGGCTTAAACTTTTTAAAAAAAAAATTTTTTTTTTCATTGTGGGAAAAGATATGTAACAAAATTTATCATCTTAACAATTAAGTGTATACAATTCACTCGTGTTAAGTATATTCACACTGGTGTGCAACCGACCCTCAGAACTTTTTTCATCTGGAAAAACTGAAACTCTATACCCATTAAACAGCCATCCCTCCACCCCTCCTCCCCCCAGCCTCTGGCAACCAACCATCCTACTTCCTGTCTGTGAATTTGGCTGGGGAATCATACAGTATTTGCCTTTTTGTGACTGGTTTATTTTACTTAATGTTCTCAAGGTTCATCCTTGTTGTAGCATGGGTAATGTAGAATTTCTTTCCTAGGCCGAATAATTCTCCATTGTGTATGTATATATCACATTTTGTTTATTCATTTACCTACCAGTGGACACTCAGGTGGCTTTCACCTTCTGGCTATTGTGAACAACGCTGTTCTGAAGGAGGTGTACAAATATCTCCTTGAGACCCTGCTTTCAATTCTTTTGGAGATGTACTCAGAAGTGGAATTACTGGATCATACGGTAATTCTATTTTGAATTTTTTGAGAAAGTGCCACACGATTGGCTCAGACTTAGGGAGACTTTTACTTTCCTCCTGTATAAATTAGGCTCAGGGCTGTTAGGAGTATTGTACAGATCACGTACATACAGCTCTTAGCTTCAGTTTGAAACGTGGTAGGAATTTTTTTAAAAATGGTTGTTTCCCATGGACTCTTGAAGAGAGGGCCTGTGTTTCACTTTTGTACCCCAAGCATTTCGCACGGTGTCAGACAGATAGTAGGTGTTCGATATGACTGTTAGTGAAAATATGAATAATGAATTAACGTATCCTTATCACTCTTGGAGTACTTAGAACACTTCCTGCATCTTGCAAGTACACAATAAATGTTAGTTGAATGAAGGCATGTAATATTTCCTCTATAAGGCTGATTTCTTCTATATCCCACTGCATGAGAAAAGAAATTTGCCCACGTCTCTAAAGTTCCTGGCAAGACAATTCAGAATCAAGTACTTGGCCTACTGCCACTCACGCCAAAGCTGACAAAACCTCCCACTCTCTGGGGCCCGCCCTGTCCTTCACTCATGGCAAGTGAATTTCCTTGGGCAAGGGGTGTGAAGGAGGAAGGTCTCCAGGTGAAAGTAACCAGACTACTCCCAGGCTGCACTGGGCCTGCTAGGGCTTCCTTCTTCCTACCTCGCTCATAGGACACTTGACTTTGAGCTCTAAGGCACATTGCAAAGCGGAGCTGTCCATGTTGAATCCTGTTGTCCCCACAACTCAGAGAGTTTTAGTCACCTGGCCCAAGTCTGACAGCAGTTGCCAGGTCTCACCTCTCAGCAGCATTTCCGTTCTGTGGCTGCCTTAGCGACCAGAGAAGCTTACCTGCTCTTACAGTGGAACCCAGCTCTTATTTTCTTCCCGCAAGTTTGGCTTCTCCTTTTCTAAGCACTACCCACAATATACCAACATAACCACTCAGCTCCCTAGAACCTCTTTGACTGCTTTTCCTTTGTCTGAAATTTCCTTCCCATTCACAACCATGTTAGCCAAAACTCACCCAGCATAACGCCTGGAAACAGGACCAAAAGAAAGGGAAACTCCCTCCCGGGTACATGGATCAGGAACTCATTTAGGTCTTCCTTAACACCTTACATAGGATCTAGCAGACGGTAGGAGCTCCATAAACACAAGCTGAATGGATAAACATTGGTTTACTATGTCACATTTCTATATATTATTTTTCTTTAAATTCCCCAAGCATGGAGTTAAAAAACTGTTTCTCATCTCAGACAGGATGACCCCTAACCAGAGGCGCCATTTCCCAATGACACAGGAGCCTTCTGAGGGCAAATCCTTGCCACCTGCACGTTCCGTGAGCTCCAAACTTCACCAAGGACCTTGCTTAATGATGGCTTACACCAGACCATGGTTTCCCAACGTTTACATCCTGAGACAGATAATTATTTGATGTGTGGCCTGTCCAGTGCTTCGTAGGACATTCAGCAGCATCCCTGGCCTCTAGATGCCAGTAGCAGCCCTCCTCGAAGTTGTGACAACTGAAAATGTCTCTAAACGAGACCAAAGTTCTCCTGCGTTGAGCAGAGGCGGGTGGAGGATGGGAGAAATCACTTCCACTTCAGAACTACTGACTTAGGCTAAGACAAAAGGAGAAGCAATTTCTCTATTTTTTTTATTGCCTTCCAGGAAGGGAAAATATTTTTCTAGTACAGGAAAAGTTGCATATTTATTAGATTAAGAACTGATGAGTAATGTACTTCTAATCCCAGGGGTTTCTCAGAATTAAAACTGAGAGCACTCTAGGTGAGATAATCCCTGCCTGGGACAAAATTTCCCTGCCAGGTCACTGGGGTACAGAACAAGTGACAGAAGAAAGAAGTGGAAAATTGTGAGGGCACGCCCCATCAGAAGTGATTGGAAATGGCATTTACTCTCCACTCCTCCGAAAGGACCTGCCAGTGTTTTCAATCTGAGATCAAATACATAGAGGCCCACTCTAGTTAGATCCTACCTGCCTGCAGAAACTGGAGACCAGAGAGACTGAGTGACTTTTCTGATGTTGCACAGCACAACAGACCAAAACAAAAACAAACAAACAAACAAACAAGGAAACAGGACTTGAACTCTCTTTGAAGTTAAACATACAAAAAGCATGGGAATATAATGCACCCTCAGCTGCCCAGGGCCTTTTTTTTTTTTTTTTTTTTCCTGTTTGCCCTAATCTGACTATAGAAGCACAGACCAGATCAGAAAGAAAGGAGAGGAGTATCTGTGGCTGATCTCTGCTTGGGTGTAGGGGAAAAGCTGGGGGAAAGGACCATTCACAACAGCAGGCCGCTTCCCAAGATGCTCTGGGTTGCTGGCATCTGAGCCTGCTATCTCACTTTCTCTTGCTGCGTGCAGATAAGCTATCGGCTTCTGCACAGGATCAACTGAGGAAGTGGGGAGGGAGGGCAGGCCTTGGCGGCTGGCAGGAAAAGGCTGGCAGCAACAAACAAAAAAGAGAAAAAGAAAAAAGCTAAGCATCCTGGAGACAAAACTGCTGACTAGACTGTTAAGAAGGAGGGGAGAAAAAGGAAGAATTGAGTGAGGCAAGAAGAGAAAATGGGAGAGGGAAATGCAGAGAAAGGCAGAGACCCCCCAAAAACAAAGGGGCTCAGCCAAACAAAACATCAGGAGAGAGTTTTTCTCCCCTTCCTAGTAAAAGTGTAGCTTTTCATCCTGTAGGTATGCCGTTTTAAAATGGACTTTTCTTCTGTCTTGGCCTTCAAAGAGTTAGTGCCAACTGCATACTCTTCAAACCTGTTGTAATCCCATAAAGAATCAAGCCTTCAAGAGTGATTTACTGTGTGACTTCAGGAACATCATTCAACTGCTGAGACTTTGTGCCCCCTTTTTATTTTCTTTTATTTTATTTTTAAAAAGCAGAGATTGCTCCATCAAGCTATAAGGAGAGGTCTCATTGTCTAACTCACTGCAAGTGCTAAAGAGCTCTTCTCTCATCTGGAACTACCTAGGGAGAGATTTTCTTACCGTGAGCTTTTACATCCTCATTCATTTGAATTGGTGCTCTGGGAGCCAGGCAGGGGACAGGTATTTTTGTCTTACTTTCATGGATAAGCAGTGGTATAACTAGTAAAAAAAAATGGAAATGGATCTCTTTTGTTACACTTCTCTGTGTACTATGGAAAAGGACCTGGCTTTTTCCTTTGAGCAGTATTCTGAGACTGGCTGAACAGATTAGACTGGGGGTGAGGGAAGGAGGGTCTCCTGCTCTTTGGGAAGGGGGGGGGAACCCACAAATTGGCAGAGAGGCTTCTGGTGTCATCAGAAAGCTTGAATCAAGAGCCTCTCTCCTGAATCCAGCTACCGAAGCCCCTGAAAGTTATGTGGGCCCATGGTGTGGGCTGCTGTGGCTTGGTTTTAACACTGGAACTAAAAAGCAGGAGAGACTACACTCCACAACCATCTGACAGAACAAGCCAGGACTGAGATAGCAAGCAAATTCAAGATTAAAAATTCCCAGGTCTACGGCTCTTTGAGCAAAAAGTTTCTCTTCTCGTTCTGTCTGATGTGCTCAGTCCCAGTTCCACTTTCCTCAAGCTCTCTTCTCCATTCCCAGGCAATCGGTAACAGGCAGCCCTTTATTTATATACCCTTTTCCAAAGCCCACATCCTCCAGGGGGCTCATGGTCCTCCAGGGGGCCTTCTCAGATTACACTTGACCTTGAGGAATCCTTCCTTTACTCTGTTATCAGATCCCCAAACTTGTGTGCAAGAACAGGACCCTTCATACACAGAAAGACAGCCGTAAATTAGGGGTGAGTTAACATCTAGCATAATGCTAGCGTGTAAGTTAACACCACGTGGATGACATCCAGAACAGCCCCTTGGGCTCTGAAATTTCCACTTTTAGGAAATGGGTTTCAACAGGGTTGAAGGGACTAAGATTCCATCAGTCATGGGGCTGTTTCCCTTGGTTGTTGTTATTATGCTATGTCCAACACACCCCTGATCTTAAGCCCCACCTCCCCAGAACAAAGACGACATTGAAGGGGGTACCGCAATGGTGGTTCATATCCAGAACCGCCCTGTGATATCACTGTCCTGGGTGCTATTGAAGCATCTACCTCTCTGCTGTGACATCCTGGATGGAAGAGCCTCCAAAGGCAAGAGGTCTCCCACGTGTGCAAGAGGAAGAGAGTTCCAAGTTCAAGTCTGGGAGCATGGATTGAGAGACAAAGGATCATCAAGCAGGAGGAGTCTCTCCCTCCTCCTTGGGAGGACACAGTCACCAAAGAACAGAAAGAATCTTCTCCTTTCTCTACTCAAGACCTTCCCACGCCCAGCTGTCTTTCCTGATCTGGTCTACCCAAGAGAGAGTTCCCTTGGCCTTGCAGGAGTTCTCTGCGCCAGTCTAGACCAAGTGACCACAACCTAAGGAAGTTTCCAGGACAGGGTAACAGTGGGAACACCCAGGCCAAGGGTCCTCTCAGCCCCTTGCAGCAGCTGGATGGGTCTAGCAGGGGCAGTTTCCTGGTAGAATGGGGACGGCGCCTTTGCTCTTGGCAAATGATTTTCAGGGATGTGAAGTCGTGAGTTCACGAGAGAGGGGCGGGGAAATGAGGGGCATCGGGAGAGAAGCCAGGCCGGCCGCGCCGAAGTCAGGAGCCCGGGTGCAGCGGCAGCCGCTAGGGTGCAGCTGTGGGCTGATGCGGCACGGGAGCCCGGGGCGGAGCCGGACACGAGAAGGGCTGGCAGGGATGGCGAGGAGGTTTGGGTGTTGTGTTTCCACTGTAACTATAATTAGGCGGATTCTGTGTTTATTTAGGCTGAGAGCTGTAAGATAAATGACAGCTTCGAAGATGCTTTTCAGCACTTCATAAATCACCCACCGACCGGGCAGTTTGCTGCCGCCACATCTCAGTTCTTCCTGCGCCCTCCCCCACCCCCACTCCCAGGGACCAGGGCACAACCGGGACGACCCGGGCGCTCTCCTCACAAAGGGCAGAAGAGCAAGGGGACCCAGTGGTGTCTGTCCTTCCCAAAGCTCCAGGGCTCCAGAATCGGGCACGGGACAGCTGCCGGGAAACTGTCAGGAGCTACGCTTCCGTCTGAGATGGTCCCTGTGACCAGCTTTGGCGGGGCTCCGGTGACTTGCAGGCTTGCTCTCCTCTGGGAGACTATGGTATCTAATGGGCTCTAATTCAAGCTCTCTTCTTGGTGCCTTAATGACACATCTGGAGATTTACAGAAGATGTTTGAGAACTATTTATAGTACAAGGGACTTTTCTTTCCCCCTTCTATGACTGCGCCTCTCTCGGAGGCTCCTGTTGGAAGGTTCCCTAATCTTTTCCTATTAAAGAGCACATTTTTGGAGAGAGGTTGTGGACACAGGTCGTCCGCCAATGGCAGCTGGGAACTCCGTGGACATTAGGAAGTGCAAAGACCGGATGGCAACCCACCCTGCCTAGCCTGGGTCAGGTCAGCTCCCTGAGTAGGAAGGCGGAGCAGGATGTGGGGAATCACACAGTGAGCCTATCCAGCTTGGACCAGAAGCATGCAAACGGCAAGCAGAGGTGAGGAACTCAACAGTGCAGTGAGCATGGTCTGGGCCAGGCACCTCTGCAGAGATCTCAAGTCAAAGCAGGCTCTGCAGGGTCTCAGGTCAGACATCAGGGCCAGTAGCATGGGCCCTTCTCCCAGTTTGTAAATGTGAATTTGGGAAAATTGGCCTTGTGTAAAAATAGCAGGTTATCCTTCAGTAGGCAGTATGCCTCAATAACCTCATGAAGTCCGTGCTGCCACACCTAAGTCATTTGTGGCTTGGGGAGGTCCAGCCAAGCCAGCAAGGAGAGGAAAGGATTCTGCTGAAGTGAGGAGAGGTGCCCCACCACTGCCCAGTTCCCCTTGCATAGCCCTCCCCAAGGGGTCTGTACCACACCAGAGACCGAAGCCATCTTCCCATGCAGAACACCGTCTGCCTGCTGATATGTCAGGCACTACAGCCCCTGGGCTCTGTCGATACCATCTGCACTGCCCGTGTCCTACATAGACCGCCGGAATGTGCCCAGTAAAGGAGTAAATGGGCCAGTTGCTGGGCTTCAGAGACTGGAAGAATACCTACCGACATTTCTGTTGGAAGGGCACGTTCTTTCTCCCATAAGGAAACCAAGCAGAAAGAACAGATGTAGTGGATCAAGTCCCCGTCTCGAGGCTCTGCACATTTATGCTAATGTTATGTAATGCTGGGAGCTCTGTCAGAGTGGCATTCATCTACTCATTTATTAGGCGCCTTGTCTGTGCCGGGCATGGTGCTAGGTGTTGGAAGTTTTTTTAAAAAGTGAAAGACGCCACCCCTTTGACTTCGACTCTCGTGGAAGAGATGGGTATGAAAACAAATCTCTGCAAACAGCTCTAGTGGAGATGTGTACAAAACAGGGGGGAGCCTGGAACTGAGTTGACAAAGAATGATTCTTCTTCAGCAAAAGCGCTCAGTTCTGCATAGTGGGGTATTGCTTAAAGCTGAGTCAAGTTATGAAAAAATTACAGAACAATGGTGAAGAACGTGGATTCTACAGTCAGACATATTGAGTTTGAATTCCAACTAGGCAGCTTGTTTAACTTCCCTGTGCCTCTTCTATAAAACGGGAAGAATAATTATTGTTGTTATTAGGCTTACCTCATCGGGCTATAGGGAAAATTAAGTGACAGAATGCATATCAAAGTACCTGGAACATAGTAAATGCTTGATAAATACTGGCAATAGGAAAGGAGGAGGGGAGAGACAAAGAAAGGTTGAGAGAGAAAAAGAGAGAGAAAGAGAGAGAGGGAAGCAGGCTGCTGTGTATGTTTCAGCAGGAAGGAAATAGAAGAAAATGCTCAGGTTTCTTGAATAGAATAAGAGAGAAGCAACTCTTGCACAGCCACTGCCCTTGTCACTATAGTTTCCAGGCATTTTATTGTGGGTCAGAAGGCTTAGGTTCTAATCCCACATCTTCTGTTAGCTGGTGACATGTTCTTGCTTAGTCACTGAGCTTCTTTTCCTCCATTGTAAAAAGATGGGGGTGAACTTCCTCCTACAACCTTTTCACCTTTGACATTTTATGGTTTTATTAAAAACACACACAAGCCCTGACTGGTGCGGCTCAGTGGGTTGGGCTTTGTCCCGCAAACCAAAAAATCCCCAGTTTGATTCTGGTCAGGGCACATGCTTGAGATGTGGGCCAGGCCCTCCGGTTGGGGGTGTATAAGAGGAAGCCAGTCAGTTTCTCTCTCACAGCAGTATCTCTCTCCCTCTTTCTCCCTCCCTTCCCCTCTCTCTAAAAATGTATAAATAAAACCTTTTTTAAAATGCACACAAAAAATAAACACTAATATGTGTATCAATAACTTTACAAATCAATTAACAAAATGTATTGTTGCCATAGTTTCTCAGCAATGCTCTATTACTGATCAGTGTTCTCTGTGGCATTCAAAACGATGATCTATTAGCAGCTGTCCTCAGTCCTGACAAATATCTTCGTGACACTATCAACAGCACAGCAACCACATTGAGGCTATAGCAATGTCAAGGTTGAAGAGGTCACATCTCCAAATCCAGAATCATTTTGGAAGGTTACCACAGGCCCAGACTATACTGAAGAACTGAGATCTGCTGTTTTTCTTTCTGAGACCTGGATCCCTCTAGCTGATTCATCTTTACCCTTTCAACTCTCCTTATTCATTCAATCTAATCAACTATACTGAATATTTCCCAGGTGCCAGGCACCCTGGCTAAATGCTTAGGATAAAAACAAATGTTCCTTCCCTCAAGATGTTCATTTTCTATTAACTAGAGATACATGAAAACATATCAAGTAAATGCAATAAAATGCTGTAAGTGCTATGACAGAAGTCTGAGTAGGGGACACAGGAGGTGTGTGACAAAAAGGAAGCAGTCGATATTCTCCTACGCCTACACAGTGCTCTGCGCATCCATGTTTGTTAGATGAAGAAATCAACCAGCAAATAGGCTGGAATAGTAGATTTCAGTAAGGGGAGTGACAGGAAGGGAAAGATCTCTCTACTTATCCCAACAATGCGATGATGAGTCAAGCAAACCAATTAAATCAAAGGAAGCAAGAATAGAAATAGATCTATCTACCCTTGAAGTTGGAAATAGATCTACCGTGAAGCTGGTAGTCTTTCTTTCTGATTTAGCTCTTAGAAAATCACAAGATTACAGATTTCCTGGCCAAAACAAGTTGAGCAGGGTAAGGAAGGCAAAGGGAGGGCTTTCTTCCAATCCCTACCTCCCCAGACTGTTATGTGGAAGCAAAATAGTTATTGTGCTGGCTACTAAAGGAGCTGAATGAGAGTGAATCAAGCCTCTCTAATCTCAGATGACCAAAGGTCACTTTGCATCTTCTGCATCTAGGGCTTGCTCACTCTGTAGCTTAGGGTCTGATGCACAAAAAGATTTCATCAGACACCAAGAGGGCTGGATGAGAACATATGGGTGAAGCAGAACAACCAGCCCTACTCAGGAAGAAGAACCCCAAATGTGGGCCTTCCTCAGGGATGGTGAGGCTTGACAATGTCCTTGTAAAAGACAGTGTATTTCTTTTGTTTATATTTCGGTATGAGATGCTAAAATGTCAAATCTCCTACTGGGATTCATCTTCATAGCCCAGACCTTCAGAAAACTTCTCACAGAATAATAATTCAGCTCTTCTTGGAGCATTGTTTCATTCCTGCTCTCTTGGGAAGCGAGCACAGAGACCTAGACATTCCCTGCACGGCTCTGCGTCTGTTTAGATGCACTGAAATTCCCTGCCTGATTAAGTTTCAGTTTTTCCCATTGTAAACAGTCTCAGGGAAAGCCTCAAGTTTTAGCCAACTTTTGCAGGCAGATCCCAGTACTGTCACCCAGTAATCTCCTTCTGCTGACCCCTGGCTTCAAACTTGGCTTAGTCATTGCTCTTGACTTTTCCCACACTCCGTGCGTCCAGTCAAAAAAAATGCAGCAGAGCCTGTTTTCCAGTGTAAGCATGTAAATTCCACACTCATCAATTCCAGGCAGCTCCTGGCTCGGGCCCTACTCTGGAGACAGACACAGACAATGGAATTTGTTTTTAAAATCTGCCCTTCAGGTTAAGAAGGTGGTGCCTCTAATTCTTGGCCGGGACACCTGTAATTTGAATGTTTCTCTATGCCTTGAGAGAGGAGTCACAATGACCCAGAATACTCCTTCACCAGTGCACCTTGGTAATCAACAGCTGAGAGCTCACACTAACACCAGGTAATTCTATTTGGCTCAACAAACATTTGTTGAGTACCTACTAAATGCTGTGCACTGTGACAGGTGCTGGCAATTATTGCTAACAGGCTGTGCTGGTGAAGCAGTTGGCCGGGGTTAGTGATGCTGTTAGGTGGTTAGGGAGAAAAAGACTGAAGGGAGAACCCAAGTGATCATCATCACACTCCCTCTTTCAGAGAGCATCTTACACATAAGAAAAACGTTCAGAAGCACAAAGGGATTGAGTACCTGAGTAACTCATTGTTTGCCTCTCCTTCTGAATCATAGCACAGCAGACAGAGCTTGGGATCTGAAGTCAAAAGACTTGGATTCAAATTTCAACTCCTCCATTTAGCTGTGTGAGCATGGGCGAGTTACTTGACCTCTAAGTCTCTGTTTCCACTGATATGAAATGGAAGTAAAAATACTTGCTCTGCCTACCTCATGTAGAAGAGAAAATGAAATGAGATGATGCAATATGGACCGGTGCTTCTCAAATTTTAATGTGCCTATAAATCACCTGGAGATCCTGTTAAATTGCAGACTCTGAGTTAATAGATGTGAGTGGGCCTGAGATTCTGCACTCCAAACAAGCTCCCAAGTGATGCTGCTAAGGCTGGTCCATGGATCACACTTTTGAGTCAAAGGCTATGGACTATTTACTAGTCACAGGGAAAGGATGATGGTGCTGATGAGTATCACCAGCTAAGTTAACAACCAACACTCACTCAGAATTCAATAGAGCCCTACTAAGTGATCAGAGCTGTGCTAGGCAGCCACTGTGTGGGCAATAGAAGACATTTACGGCATGTCTTTGCTTACTTAAGTGAAACCATTAGAGAATAATGCCAATCCATCCAAACTCAGCAGTTAGGTTAGAAAGGAAAAAATTGGAATTTTCCTATTTCCTTCACTCAAAAACATTTACCCTGGATGTAAAACATTAATATAAAAATCAGAAAGTCCTTGATTTAGCTAGATCATATCCTGTGCATTATAACTATCTTCTGCCAAATTCTCATGGATTCTTAAAACTGTTAGAATAGATATGCTTGAGGTTAGGGACCTCATTTCCTCCCCAGTCCTGGGCTTGGCCCTTATCCTAGTGGTAGAAGACCCATTTGACATCATCTCAACCTGCTTGTGGGCACTGACATTGCCCCAGTGAGAAACATATACTTCTCTTTCAAATGTCTTCTTCATTTTCCTAACAAGAATGACTATTTGCTCACACCCTTAGAATTATTACTATTTAGTTAACATTTGTACAGCTGTTACGAGCTCGGAGGGTTATCTTAGCAGGGTACAACTAGAAGAAATGAGCTTGAATCTGCTGGTCCCAATTACCCACAAAGAGATGATCCATTTCTTAGAACCCACATGGTCAGGTCTCCAAGGGCCAAAACAAAGTATAAAATTGAGGCAATTATTGAGATAGATAGGAGGGGAAATATTACAATGAAGTATTCCTGGTGGGAGCAATATTCCAAGATTTTAGTCTTATCTTTGTCACTGCCCTGCTGATGTGGGATGGGGCTTTCAACATCTCTGAACAGAATTTACCAGCTTGTAATGTACATACTTCTTCTGTGGGAAGACGAGAGGTAAAAAGCAATAAAGCAAACACATTGTTTTTTTTTATTGTTTGCTTAAAGAATAGATTTTTTTTTTTTTTTTACTAACAATTCTGGAGGCTAGAAGTCCAAGATCAAGGTATTGGCAGGATTGGTTTCTACTGAGGCCTTTCTCCTTAGCATATAGGTGGCCATTATTTCCTTGTGACTCCACATGGTCTTCCCTAGGTGCATGTTTCTGTCCTGATCTCCTCTTCATGTAAGAACACTGGTCATATTGGATTAAGGAATACCCTAATGGCCTCACTTTACCTTAATTGACTCTTTAAGGAAACTAATCTGCAAAAAGAAGAAAAAAAAAAGTCGCACTCTGAGGTACCAGAGAACACAATGTTCTTTAAGTTAACGTTCCCCCAGTGTTTTTTATTTGTATTTTCCCGATAGTTGCTAGTTTCCTGCTTCTATTTGGGCCTGGAGAGATGGATTCAGCTGGAGCAAAGAGGAATCAAACAAGGTGCTAATCAGAGTTCCTGGGAGTCCCTGTTCCCTCCAGAACTTCCCTGGAGAGCAACAGTCACTGGGGCCCAGTGCCTGCTCCAAGCTGCTGCAAAGCACAGAGTCTCTCCTGGAGAAGGGAGGGTCAGGAGGAGTAAGTGGCGACAGTTTATCTGAAGCTGGCGCTGGGTTCATTAAGAGGCCTGGTGCAGTTTATCTGCTTCTTGTCCACAAGACTCAGCTGCTCCGAACACTGAGTCCAGGACCTGTCACCATTCCAGTCCTGGCGGCGTCAGGTTGGAAGAGTGTGAAACAGAGCGTCCCCTCCCTCCCCCACCCCATCTCCTCTTGTCTCCAACTGTCTGTCCTCAAGGGGTCAGATAGGAGCTGCAGTTGTAGGAATGAAGCTTGAAGGCCTTCTGTCAATGCTTTCTGCCCCAAGACAGTCAGGTCCTGGGAGTTGATTTGGCTGTTACATTAAAGAAGCAGCCCAGACCTCAGCAGCAGGAGGTAGAAGAACAGAGACATGGACTTACCTTTATTAAAGGCACCTTGCCTTGAATGTTGGCAACACTTATTTTAAGCAGTCCTACTTGTCTTTGTCTTTGTCATATTCTCATGATGGGGAATGGGACAAACTTTCTTGTTCCAGAAGAGGAGGTCCAGGGATCGTTAAGCCTCTTAATGTTCAGAGCAACTCAGGGGTGGAATCAAAATCAGAACACAGCCTTGGCTGGTGTGATTCAGTGGACTGAGCGCTGGACTGCAAACCGAAAGGTCGCTGGTTTGATTCCCAGTCAGGGAACATGCCTGGGTTGCGGGCCAGGTGTGAGAGGCAACCAATTGATGTGTCTCTTTGCACATCAATGTTTCTCTCCCTCTTTATCCCTCCCTTCCCCTCTCTCTAAAATAAGTTAAAAATATTTTTAAAAAATGAGAACACAGAGCTCCTGGGTCCTTGACCAGCCCTCCTGGGACTGAAGCCCGAGGTAAGAGCCTCAGTCCTTCTTCTGTACTCAGCTGCCAATATGACAACCAGCTCTGAAAGTAAAAATGCTCCAGGCACCTCAGCAGGATTGTCTGATAGCCAGGGACTCATCATAATTGCACCAGCCAGGCTGTCTGGCCTGGTTCTCCAGGACCATCAGCATAACAGGTAGCAGGGCTTCCTGTCTGTGAACAAGTCCAGTGTTCCTCCAATGCAGAGAAGGGTGGTGACTTGTCCAAACCACTCAAAACACCTGTCCCAGGAAGGCAGAGACAACTTCCTAGAGGGTCAGGGCATTACTCAATTATTTGGAGTAGATTCAAAAAAAAAAAAAAGATTATTTACTTCCTGCTTTACCCCCAAAGTACCACTGCTATATCTATATTACAAATTATTTCCAAAGTGTTACTGACTTCTCCCAGGAAGGTAGAAGGCAGCAAGTGGATCCAAGTAAAAGACAAGCATTTGTTTTCATGGAAATCTGCCTCTTCAAAACCCAAAAGTTGTCAGGGGCCTGTGGTCTCCTGCCCGTTCCCAAATTCAGCTTCGTGGAGAGGCCAATTCACACTTACCCTTTGCTATCTGTTTTCCCTAACTCACCACCTACACTTGCTTTCTCACTCCAGGTTCAAGTACCAGGCTTGTCACCAAGTAAAACCAGACACAAATGTTCCTAAACACACATCAGTGGCCATGAACTCTGTTCCTTCAGACTCAGCTGCCCACTGTGTGTCTCTGGGCTTGGGGCCCTGAGCAGAGCTGTCCTGTGTTTAAATCTCAGCTCCTCTTTGTACTGTAGGCCGTATACCTAATCTCTTTAAGCCTCTATTTCCTCATATATTAAATGGATGTAATAAGAGTATTTACATCTTGGGATTAAATGAGATCAAGTGCTTAGCACAGGGCTTGGGCACATAGTAAGTACCCCATAAATGTTAATTATTATCATGAATGTCTCTTTATCTTTAGGGGCTTTTAGGGAGGGGGTTTCCACACTCTCCACACACACTCCATCCTTCTAGAATGCTATGCCTGTCTCAGTGGGCCTTTCTCTACACTGTTTTCATTCTCATAAAACAAGGTTGTTCCTGATGCTGTTTGCCCAGCAAGTGTCCTTTCTCTCTGACTCTCCAGGAGGCAAAAAGGGCAAATAGGTTATTCGGCCACCTATTTCAAAAATCTGTAAATAGAGAAAGAGCAAAATGACCTGCCCACCAGATTGCTGGAATCAAGGCCCACTTGACCTTCTGTGTACACGCTCAGCAACCCCTACCTCATTCAGCCCTGCTACCTGCCCCCCGCCTCCACCCAACCAGGGTGGGGGACTTCAGAGAGGTATGTAGGCCTGTAAGTGGCTCTCCCCAGCTCCTCGGAAAGCTGCTTATCAGGGAATGAAACACCAGCCCAAGCTTGCCATGACAGCAGGAGCTGCCTGAGAAGAGAAGCTGAGATAAATGAAGGATCCTTCATCCCCGTCAGCGTGGGCCAGACGGAAACCAGGTGCAAGGCAGTGAGCCTTCATCTTTTGTAAACAATCTTCCATCGCCCACTGCAGCAGCTTGAGCCTGAGATGGGGATTAGAAGAACAGCTTCTGCAGGCCTGGGGCCTCTCAGCTGGACGGCGAGGTAAAGGGCACACAAGATAACTCGCTGCTGGGAAAGATGCTTGAGGAAGCACAGCCATTCGTCAACACAGGGTTCGCTTGACCTGGCAGGAGAGAATCTGATATCTAAACAGTTCCCTGCGTCCCTGAAGCGCTCTGAAAGTTCTCCAGCTAAATATTTGATACCACACTAGATAACGGCCCAAGGCTCTTCTCACTAATGTGAGAAGGCTGCCACTAGAGAGGAGAGAGGGCTAGCTGGAGCCAGATTTGGCTGAAATCAGGCAGACCTTGAGGTGGAGCTATCCCAGCTACATTGGTTTTCGTGTCTTTTAACCTTGGCCACTCCAGCTGGGGGAGAGACCTTGCCTGCCAAAGGTTGGTCTTCTGTGAATCCATGAAGAGACATGGAACCTAAATCTGTTTCGAAGGCAACTGTACCTCCCTACTCCACTCTCCCTGCTTCCTCACTTCTTTGGTAGAAGATTCACTAGAAGGAACTGAAACACGCGCGCGCGCGCGCGCGCGGGCACACTCACACACACACACCCATGGCCCCTGTGCTTAGATGGTAATGGATGCCAGCTTCATGCACCTGGGATTACAAAACAAAGTTAAGTGCTTGAATCCCCTAAGGGAGGTGAGGACAGACAGGCCTGGCCAAATGAAAGAGCTTTTCTGTTTACAAGTCCTATTTTTCCAGCAGCGGGGATGAGAATGTCTCCAATTCCATGTTCAGAGTTTCTTATAAGCTGGTAAGAATGAAAGCACATTTCAAATAGTATTTCCTCCAAGAGAAGGATGCCCCCCTCCCCACCACCAGCTGTAAGGTAGGGAATAGAATTAAAGCTAGGGCTCTCAGGCTGAACAGACCTGAGTTCAAGTCTCAGCTCTGATATTTACCAAAGGTCTGATCTTAGGCAAGTTAGGTGCCCTCTCTAAGCTTCAGCTCTCTCATCTGAAAAACAAAGTAGTACCTTTCTGAGGGTGGTTGTGAGGATTAAACAGTGAGCTGTGTAAAGAAAGCACTTACCAGAGTACCTGCCCGATACAATAAACACTCAATAAATGGCAGCCGTTATCAGTAATGAGATCTTAGACATTAAGGGGGAGACAGGAAAATGAGATTTATCTACAAAGAGTTTCAAAGGGGCAAAATTTGAGTACAGAACACAAGTTTATTCTTTTTTAGAAAACTTATCACAGAAAATTTCAAACATACACGCAAATAAAAGGATATAATGGACTCCCATACACCCAGCTGCAGCAAATGTCAATAAAGGCCAATCTCACACTGTCCACACCCACCTACAAGGGGTATCTGTTTTAAGTGATCTATTTTGGCCACAAGTGTAGGTTATTTTCTTATAGGAGAGGGAACGTGGGAGTTAAAATCGCGTTCCGCCCTCGATTAGTTCGGACCTTGATTAGTTGTACAACCTTAGGCAGGTTACTTGAATCATTTGATTCTCAGTTCTTCATCTGCAAAATGAACTTGAAAATAATAATAACTTGCCATGCTTATTTCAGAGGAAAGGAGATATCTGTGAAAGGGCCTTATAAAAGGAAGTGCTGTGGAAACATCGATTGTCATTGCCCTCCCCCCCCCCCCTGTGTGTGGCACCAAGTATGTGCTCAACAAACATTTCCTCAGGCTGTGGTTAACCGCTAGGTCAGGCCTAAGAGAAACCTGCTGTTCAGTCTTAGGTTGCACCCCTCAGCCTAGCTGGCCGCATCACAAATGCTGTCACTAAGGCACCTAAGCCAGAGAGAATGGATAACGCAGCACGTCTCAGCCCCACTCTCAGAGAAGCCCCTCAGTGTGCACATCCTGTTGGACCAAGAGAGTCACTTAGCATAACTCATGTCCTTACTCATTGTCAAAGCCTAGAAAATGTCAACTCATGTCAAAAGTCTCCAGTGCTATATCTCTCTTAGGGTTCAGAGTGAGAAATACAGAGACAGTGGGCAAGGCCTCAAAATTACATTTCAAAAAAGAAGCTGTCAAGAATAAAATCCAAGTCACCCTTTCAAAAAGTATTTGGAGATAGGGGTTAGATCCAGAATTGAAAGCTGTGAGGGGAAACCAGAGGCCATACGTAATCCCAAGGCTGGCCCTAAAGCTGCTTTGGCTGTAGCTGGAGAGGCTATTTCTCTTGTTTTACTCTCCTTAAAAGAGAATTTCAGAATTTCATCTTTGCCTCAACCTCTGCCTCCTTGTGGCCCATGAAAGCAATATTTTGTCTGCTCAGAAGGGCAAAACCTCTCATTTCCAGCTGTTCTTTTCCCATCTCCTAGCTCCGCACTGAAACCCTTATTGTAGATAGATTTCTCTAGCAAGTTTTTTCTCACCACTGAGCCCTGGCTGTTTTGCATCCCTGGAGCATGTCAGGGCCAGAGCAGAAATGAAAGGGTAGAGGCAATGTCAGCTATACTGGGGCCCAGGTCACTGGTGATCAGATTTTTTAATGAACATGGAGGCCAGGGACTTGAAAGGAAGGTCGAGGTTCACAGAAGGGTGAGCACAATATGCTTCTGGATTATTAAATCCTGAATGTGCAGACATCAATGTTCTTCCAATACCCGTTCTTCCCAGGAGCGGTTAGGACTCCTGATCCCCTGGAAGCCTTTGACAGAGGAGTATGAAGGACATTTGACAATTAGGTTATGTCCCAATTTCCCACCCTGACTCTTGAGGTTTCTGGCTCCTCTTTTTTCCCATATACAATACAAGGCCAAGTTTTCAAAGTGCTTCAGGAGAAGGATGTGGCCTACTGATGGAAAATCTTGCTCAATAGTCTCCTCTTCCTTGTCCCTAATGCAAATATTCCTCTTATTCCCCTTTGGTCACATCTTTGAGTTTTGGAGATTTTGATTTCTTGGCTCCAATGGGACTGAGGACCTTTTTAGCATTGTAATCCTAAGTATCACTGGAAAGAACGTACTCGCTAATGGGAACCAGTCTTTATTAATTATTTATTTTTTACTTCAGAGTTGTTTTCTTTACTTGCTTCTTGGAGCAAGATATGATCCACTTCTCTACAAAGTGGTGCTGCCCATTTTGGGTGGCGGTTGTGGATAAGCCAGCCATGCAGTATATTGACAGATGGTCATATACCGATACTTTAACACCTTGAATGATAGGGAGATGGCTAGGAAGACCAGTTCAGTTTTGTACAGCCTTTATTGTTATAAAACTCTTCCTATTCCTTTCCTAACTTCACTCATAGAAGGAAAATAGGATGAATGGAAGCCCTTTCAAGAACCCCATGTGATGTTCCTTGAAATCTTTGAAAATATCTATAATTATATCCTAAGTCTTCTGTTCTCCAAGCTCAGCATTTCCAGTTATTTTCTCATTACCCTACACAGGGAAAGAACAATGAACTGAGAGTGGAAAGACTTGGGTTCAAGTCCTGGCTCCACCAGTGACCAGCTGTGTAACCTTAGGAAAGTCATTTAACCTCTCTGAGATTCACTTTTTTGTCTGTAAAATGGAGATTAAATA
>VMDR010003197.1:0-75804 GCA_007922815.1 Macrotus californicus
CAATACCCATTAGCAGTCACTCCACATTTCCTCCCAATACACCAGCCTCTGGCAATCACTAATCTACTTTCTGTCTCTATGAATGTGTCTATTCTGGACACTTACATAAATGGAATCATACCATTTTTGGCCCTCTTGATTGGTTTCTTTCAATCAAGGTTCATCCATGTTCCAGTACATATTAGTATTAAATTCATTTTTATGAGCAAATAATATTCCTTTGTATGTATATATCACATTTCTTCTATTCATTCATCAGCTGATGGACATACAGACTGCTTCCACTTTTGGCTATTATGAATAACTCTGCTAAGGACATTCATGAACAAGTTTTTGTGTGAACATATGTTTCTAATTTCCATGGGTATCTACACTAGCAGTGAAATTGTTGGGTTGTGTGGTAACTTATGTTTAACATTTCGAGAAATGACCAGGCTGTTTTCCAAAGCGGCTGTATCATTTTACATTCCCATCAACAAAGTGTGAGGGTTCAGATTTCTTCCTATCCTCATCAACATTTCTTATTATCTGACATTTTTATTCTCGCCACTCTAGTGAGTGTGAAGTGGTATCATTGTTTTGAATTGCATTTCACTAATGACTAATGATGTTGAGCATCTTTTCATGAGCTTGTTGCTCATCTATATATCTTCTTTAGAGATATTGATATTCCAACCCTTTGCCCATTTTCAAATTGTGTTCTTTTTTTACTGTTAACTTTTAAATGCTCTTATATACTTCTAGCCTCTTATCAGATATACAATTTGCAAATATTTTCTCTTATTCTGTGTGTTGTCTTTTTATTTTTGGGATAGTATCCTTTGAAGCACAAAAGTCTGTATTTGGATGAAGTCCAATTTGTCTGGTTTTTTGTTCTATTTGTTTTGTTGCTTGTACTTTTGGTGTTATAGCTAAGAAACCATTGTCTAATCCAAGGTCAAAAAATCTTACCCCTGTGTTTTCTTTTAAGTGTTTTATTGTTTAGCTCTTACATTTATGTCTTTGATCTATTTTGAGGTATTTTTTGTATATGGTGTGAGGTAGAGGTTCAAATTCATTTTTTTGCATGGAAAGACTGTTCTTTTCCCATTGAATGGTGTTGGCCCCCTCATTGAAAATAAATTAAACATAAATGTATGGGTTTATTTCTAGATTCTCAATTCTTTTCTCTTCATTCATATTTCCATCTTTATGCCAGTATAACACAGACTTGGTTTAATGTAGCTTTTCAGCAAGTTTTGAAATTGGGAAGTTTCAAAGAACCAACTTTGTTCTTTTTCACGGTTGTTCCACAATCAGTCTGTATAATATCCCTATAAAGTGGACATCCCTAGGCTCCTTTAATGGCTTAGAAACTGAGGATCAGAGAGTTCCAATGACTAGCCCAAGGTTACATAGCTAGAGAAGGTCTGACCTGGAAATTCCAGTCTATATGGGCCTACTTCCCAAACTTGCTTTTCCATTGCCTTGATTCCTTCATGTATCCAAGAAACCTTTGTGAAACATCTACTATGTGCCAGGCACCATTGTAGATTCTGATGATACAGCAATGAACAAAACAAAGCACTATCCCTCATATAGGTGATAGCCTAGTGGAAGAAGACAAATGATTAAAACATACATACATATACATATACATACATACATACATACATACATTAATATGGCTGATAGTGATGAGTAATATAAGGAAAATGAAACAGGACAATGGTCAGAGTGTAATGATGGTGACAGGAGGTACTCTTTTAGCTTGGGTGAGCACAGAAGGCCTCTCTGAGGAGGCAACATCTGAGCAGGACTCTGATTAAAGTGAGGGTTCTGGACACACAGTTGACTGGAGGAAAAGTATCCTAGGCAGTAGGAACAGTAAGTGTAAAGGCCTTCAGGTGGGAGTGTGCCTGGGTTTTAGCGGAACAGCAAAGACAGTGGCTGGAGCAGAGGGAATGGAGGAGATTCAGAAATTAATTCAGAGACATAAGGGTGGTGGTGAAAGCAAATCACATGGACATTGGTTCTTACCTAAACTCATTGGGGGAGCTTTTGAAAACCCCCAGCACCAGGCTGCATCGTAAACCAATTAAACCAGAGCCTCTGGCCATGAGACCCAGGTATCGGTAGTTTTTAAAATCCCTAGATAGCTCCATTGTGCAGCCAAGTTTGAAAACCCATGATGTGTTTTCTTATAGATCATTTCAAGGCCTTTGGCATTTTACTATGGTTGTTGAGAAGCAAAGGGATGCTTTTGAGCAGAGACATGGCATGATGTGATGTATGTTTTAATAGGATCCCACTGGCTTCTGCATTGAGAATAGACTGAGGTGGGAAAGAGTGGAAACAGGGAGATAAGTCAAGGTCATGCTCCCTGACATCCCAGCCAGACCTCATCTCTAAAATGTAGGCCGAGGCTGTGTCATTTTACTAATTCAAAAAGTGGAAAGGACTGGCCCTGGGACTCCCATCCAGTCACTGATAGTGTGGGAACACTACTGAGCCTCTTGCCTTCCTCTTGCTCTACTCGCCCAAGTCTGCCCTCCTGGGGAATCCTCAGAAAGTAAGGCCAACCATGGGGTCATTGTTAAGCTCCCTCAATGCAGGAAATGGAAGCAGCGCTGGTCCACAGTCTGACTGAGGATGTAGCCTGGGCAAGACCATGGGGAGTTGACAAACAGGCTAGAATTCCCAGGGCCCCTGCCTTCTGATTTTTATGAAGGTGATTGGGAGGAAACTGCCAGAAGGCACTGACTCAGGTGGCCATTCCTCCTCAGTCAATGGCAAATTTCATGTTAAGAAACACAAGGGCATCTGGGTATTGTTTTGACCAGATCAGGTCACTGATGTAAGTGCTGGAGGCAGAACCAGTGAAGAACTGGGGAAGGACACAGCTACCTGGGCCTCAGGATACAGGAAGAGGTGAAGCCACTGATGAAATATCTCCCAGGTTAGAAGTTGCCAAGCCTCAGCTCATAAACACCAGGGATTCTTTCTAGCTCCTCAGCACAAAAGGGTAAGAAGTGAGAGCTCCCACAGTGTGCCAGAGAGTCTGTGGCCTCTTGTGCCAAAGCCTTCTTAAACCCCCTGTCAGGTAAGGACTACTTTACTGCTGCAGAAGTTGCAGCTTAGAGAGGCATGGTCCAAGGTTACACAGGACTGGGGTTTAAACTCAAGTCAGGCTGATGCCCATACTGTGCTCTTTTCTCTCCACCACACCACCTCCCCTTGAGAAGTTTCAAGGCTACTCAAGAACATATGCACACACTCACTGGTTATAAAATACTGACTAGGCAGCCACAGGAAAGGATAAAGAAATTGCTGGTGGGATTCCAAGACAGAAGAGATCAAGAAAGCCTTCCTGGAGGAAGTAACATGGGACTGTTTAAGGCCTTGAAGGCTGGGTGGGGTTTGGCAATGCAGAGAGTGAACTGCAGGAAAACCAGTGAGCAGAAAGAAGCCTGGAGTTGAGCATAGATATGGCAGGTCCACATACTTATTTTTCAATCTGTTTAACAACTCTGATATGGCCCTTGCTCTGTGTCAGGCACTGGTCCAACTTTACACAGAGCAACGAATTTAATCTTCAGAACAATCCTTCAGAGTAGGAAACCAATCTCTGATGAGTCCAGTTTGGCTGAAGTGTACGATTTATAAGCAGGGAAATGGAGTTAAAGCTGGAAAAGTAGATTGCAGCTTTATGTAGGAGGCCCTGGATGGTAGGCTAAGGACTTTGTACTTCATTTGGCAGGCCATAGGGAGTCATTGAAGGTTTCTAAGCAAGTGTGCAATAGGACCCAAGGTGTACATTTGAAAGATTCATCTGGAAGCCAGTGAGATAGGGCTAAGGAAGCAGTACTGGGTGTGGGTGGGGGAGGAGAAGACTTGACCCTGGCAGGCACAGAAGGGATGGAGACATGCTGATAAACCAAAGGCACATCTAGGAGGTGGACTCACCAGGATGGCAGGGATAAGGGAAAGAGAGGAGACCAAGGGGATGGGACTTTGAACTAGAAGTTAGTAAACTGAGTCCTGAGGCCAGGACTGCCAGGAGCCTACAGTATGGTTCTGGATACATTTCTGTACCAACCCCCACCCCCAGATCTTAGTCTCCTCATCCATACCATGGGAGCGCTGAATATGTTTATTGCTAATGGTTCAGCCACAGCTAATGACCTTTGCCTGTAGTTCTAGATGTTAGGGGATGATGCCTATGTCAAACCGTTGTCCAAGAATGGGGCCTTCCAAAATAAAGAGAAGCTGCCCCTTGATTAGTGGTTAAGACCATGGGCTCCATAGCGGGGCCTCCTTGGGCTCAATTCCCACACAGTAAGCTGTTCAATAACATACGTTTTTCTTCTGTAAACCAGGGGCAATAAAATTTCCTACTTTGGAGGGCTATAGTGAAGGCTTAGTGACATAATGCAGTAGATAAGCTGAGCATCCACTTGGTACTTACAGTAGCTTCCATCCTCAGTAGCTCTCCTCCTCCAGTCGGCGGGAGTAGAGGGTATGAGAACCAGGCTCAGAGGTAGTCGGGAACAAGAACCCCCAGAGGTGATGGATGACTTCCCAGCCCCAAGTTCCAGGAACCCAGCACAGCACTCCACAGTTTATAGAACTGTTTTCTATCACAAGCAACCTAGGAAGTAATAAAAATGATAATCACCATTTTAGAGATGAGGCCTGGCTGGGATGTCAGAGAGCATGATCCAAGGACAAGCTTTCCCATTAAGTCATATGTAACTTGGGCAAATGTGTCAGAGCACCACTAGTGAGCTGCTCATGGTGCCCTTGGGGAAAGTGAAGCCCCAGAGGCTATCCTTCTGGCCCTCCTCAGAGCCACTGTGGTATCGGAGCTTAGGCAACAGCAGGTGCCACCAGGAGTCCAGGCCTGGCTTTCATTTACCACTGGGCTGGGCGCCATGCAGCTTGCCCAGGGCCATGATTCGGGCCCAAATTGGGGTGTTTGGTTCCTTTCTTTATGTCTTCTCTTGTAACTCCAGCTTAACACTCCCCAGATGGCCGTTCCTGCCGGCTCCCTGCCCACGCCGCCATTCAGACGGGAAAACAATCATTTTGCAGCCCCATTAATTAAAGACTAATTGCTGATTGGAAACACATGGACTGGGCCCTGAGCCGGTATCACGTTGTGGGCCCTCTGGCCCTGGTGAAGGCCTGGCCCTAACGAGCCTCTGGCCCCCCAGCGGCTCGCTCTCTCACTGCGTGGCAGCAGAATTGGGCCTGGACTTAGGCTAATGAGGTGTCAGCTGACTATTTGAACCACATTGATGGGGGAGGCTGGTGACCAGACCAGATAGGAGCTGCCACATGCAGCAGCCATTAGCTCTGAAGTTGCTCCCTGGGGGCCATGTCTGCTCTCAAGACCTTCCTGGCCACTTATGGAGGGGCTCATCTTCCAGCTAAGTCACCCTCCAAGAAGGCCCATCTCCCCTGACCCAGGGCACTCCAGGCCTCTGTTTCAGCCACCAAACACCTAGTCTGTGCCAGGCCCTGGGGATAGAGAAATGAGTAATAATAGCTGTGTTTATTGAGCACTTGCTATAAGCTTGGCACTATTCTAAGTGCTTTATATGGACTCTCCTCTTTCTTTCTGACAAAACTCCTCCGGCAGGTTGCTGCTATGATAATCCATGTTTTATAGAAGAAAACTGTGGCATAGAGGGGCAAAGGGATATACTCAAGTGCATACATCTACTAACTGGTAGGACCAGGGTTCCAAGCCAGGTAGTCTGAGCCCAGAGTCCAGGCTCTTAACTACTGCACTCTACTGGACCTCTGTCCTGCCTGGGATGAACGTCCAAGCTTGCAGGAGACCTTGAAGGAAGGTGGTTTTATTACAGGGTACATTAGAAAGGGCCATGGTGGAAGTGAGCCCAGGAGGCTCTGGGAGGCCAGGGGAGGGCCACCTAACTCAAATAAAGAGGAGAGCAGTCAGGACAAACTTCCAGGAGGAAGCAACATGTGAATTGAGTCTGAAAGAATACAAGGACTGTGCCAGCACTGCAAGGGTGGGGGAGTGAAACGACAATCAAGACAGAGGGAGAAAATGACTCGGAGCTGTTTGGAGAGTTCCCAGCAAATGAGTGGGTGTGAGTGGGGTCATGGGCCACAGTCAGCTCTGACCTTTCGGAAGTTCCCTCTGGCCACAGTGGAGAGTTGATGGGAAGGGAGGGGTAATAGGAGAAGGGGGACCATGTGGGAGACTCTGCTGTGGTCCAGATGAGAGGTGTGGGGCAAGGCAGTGGGGATGGAGAGCTATTTGGGAGGTGAGAGTCAAAGGACTTAGAAAGAGTAAGCTGTGGGGGGAGGAGGAAGCAGAGGACACTGAGATTCTGCTTCCATATCCCACAGACCACCTGACCGTGGTCCAGAAAAGACAGAACCAACCACTTGCCTGCTCAAAGTGTTCTATGGGCTTCCAGCCCTCTTTCTCCCACATCCCTGAGGCAGATGTGGGTTTAGGGGCAGGGATTCTGGCTCTTCTGCTAGCTGTGTGGCTTTGGGAAAATTGTCTAACCTCTGAACCTCAGTTTGCTCATAGTCTGGGTTCATAGGATTGCTGCAAGAACTGAGTTCCTGCATGTGTGTCCCTCACAGAGTACCAGGCAGGCACTAGGAGTCTCCAGAGATGAGGGGGCAGCAAATGTTCATTCCCATCTCCCTTTCCCCTAGTCCCCTCCAACACCCCAAGATCCAGTCACACTCAACCAGTACACAACCCAGACATAGCCACCTCCCTACGTTTGTTGCTCTTGCTGCAAATTCCAGCCTTCCTCCTGTTTCCATCTGTCCAAAGCCTACCCATCCTTCCAGTCGCAAATGCAGCCTCTTCCTGGAAGCTTTCCCTGATTTCATTCTGGCCAGAAGAAATGCCCCATTCTCTGCCACCCAGAGTCCTTTATTTATGAGCAACATAAATAAAGGCTTGCCTCCCTTGCTACATGGTATGGAGAGAGAGAAGCCTCAGTGGAAGGGCTGGGGATAAATGACTACAGAGCTAATGGGAAGCTCTCGTGGGTAGACAGCTCCTTTGGTCCCAGGGCTTCCCTTGGGTTCACACTCCATCTCAGGAGGCACCAGTCCTGATGTCATTTCAGGCCAAGCAGGGGATATAGGTGAAGATATAGAATGAGTGGCAGGAAGCTATGGGACAAGCAGGTAGGGGGATTGCCAGCTGGGCTGACAACAGAAAGTACTGAGCCCTGGGTGAAATGGCAACCATGTGTCCCATCTCCAAGAGCAGCAGCTGGAATACAGTTGATTGTTGCCATGCTGGAATGCAAGCCCCAGGTTGTCAGGGCTCCTGAATTTTTCAAGAGGAGCTCTGGATTTTTATATAAAATTGCTCTTTCAATCATGGTGACTAATCTTAAACTCCCTAGACATTCTTCAAGCTAAACAACACATATCACTGTGTTTGGTTTGGCCTGTGGGCTATATCCCACTGGGCACTCAGTTCTGTGCCAGGCACTGCTAGACAAAGAGACACAGAGCTCTCAGGGGGCTTATATCCCTGAGGGGGAGACAGATAGGTCCACAGAACTTCAGGGGCCATGGCTGGAGTGGTTATGAATGTGGGCCTGGGGTCACACAGATATGAGTTCATGCCCTGGCTCTGCCACGTACTACCCGTGTGTCCCCAGGCAAGTTGCTCAACCTCTCTGAGACTCAGCTTCTGTCTGTATAGGGAACAAAGAGGTTTGAAATCTTGATCTCCCAGAACTGTCATGCCTGCCAAATGAGCTAATGGCTGGTGAGTCCTTTGTGAATCATGACCTGTGCAGGTGTGCAGGGATATTCCAAGGGGCTGGGATTACAGGTTTGGGGTCACACCTGGAAAGGGCGGAGCCTCTGGTGTGCATCCAGATGTGCATGTGCATCAGTAAGCTGAATGAGAAGAGCACTCTGGGCAAAAGAGGGTGAGGGGCCCTGTCTCAGAGCCAAGTGGCAAGGTGCTGTCTACTGCCTATTTCTGCCAGTATCGTGGCAATGTGGAAGGATTTCCTGACGAAATGCTGGGACACATGGAGCTCCATAGAGAGAAAAGTGCCTGCCTAAGGTGGGGCGGATCCTAAAAAAAACAGAAATTTCATCTATGTTCCACAGTCACTAATAACTTACAGCTACTAATAACAACCCACACTTATACAGGACTTATTATGTGCCAGGCACTGCTCTAAACACTTTTACATGTGTTGGCTCTTTAACGCTCCCCTTGAACCTGTGAGGCACATACCGCTATTATCACCTCTAGCTTAGAGATGACGACACTGAAGCACAGTGAGGCTAAGTTGTAAGTAAACAGCAGAGCCAGGACCTGACGCCGGGCTGTCTCACTCCCGAGTCTGTGCTACCTGGATTAAATCCCTGGATGAAATCCCTTCTGTTGAAAAACCTAGGGTAGTTTCTATTTGCCTGATTGCATTTCAACAGACACATTCCCCATCTGTGCCATGGGGAGAATGGAAGTTATCGGAGCAATTCAACATGAATAACCCATGTCATTCTGATGACGGCAGCCTATGCCCAAGCCCAGGCCCCCAGGAACACCATCATACTGGTTCTCAGGGGGACTGAGCTAGTGTGTGCTTATATCCATCACAGTGGTCTCTGCCTCCCCTAGACAAGGCCTGGAGGCCTTGAGGGGGAGGCCAAAAGACAGGCAGGGAGTGACGAAGAGACTGAAAACAAAGCTGAGAACCAGGTGATCTCTGATGTGGGCTGCAGAACTGGGCCAACAGGTGTGGCCAAGGAGGCAGGGCAGGCTGAGGCCAGCCAGATCAGTAGAAGGGCCCAGCGGTTAGCCCCATGCTCCAGAGCTCCACACACCCATCCCCACATGCATGCACACACACACACACCTCCCACTCTTATCATACCCATGCCCAGATACACACACTCACACGTATTTTCCCACCCAGGTGTGGTTACACACACGGACATCAATAAATATGCACACACCCAGAAAGACACTCACAAGAGTTCCTGCACACACTGTCCCCCAACACCCTCATCCAGCCAGACATGTATGTGAAAACACAGGCACACACATGCATGAACACCCACAGACATTTGTGTACCTTCTAGGGAGGCTTGGGAGGGATTGTTCCAGCCCAGCCCATAGCGCTCCTCCCTCACATCTCCCCTTCAGTCTTTGGGGGACGAAGACACTCACTGAGTGGAAAAATGCCTCCAGCAAATGCCACCCACTTGGCGGCAGCTCAGCCTCCTTTCCTGGCCTCTGCCATTCAGGGCACAGGCTGGTGGGAAAGCTCCAAGATTCTGCTTGGAAACAGGCAGGTGGGGGAGGGGAGGAGGCAAAAGAACATTGCAAAAAACGAAGATGAAGTCTAAAGACAATAGTCGACCTTCAGAGTCTGTGTGAGCTTGGAGGGTTAGGGTGGAAAGCTGGGAAAATGCGATGCCCGTCAGAGGAATTGCTGGGCTGTGAGTCATGTGTGTTGGCGCCAATATGTGCTTCACCATAAACTTGCTGTGTGACCTTGGGAAGTCACTCCCATCTCTGAGTTTGGGTTTCCTATCAGCATATGGGTTAAGAGCACAAAGTATGGAGCCCAAATGCCTCAGTTTCAATTCCAGCCTTCTTTGAACAACTAACTGTGCCCTCAAGCAAGTTATTTAAACTCTCTGTCCCTCAGTTTCATCACATGTATAAAGGGGATGATAACAATATCTACCTTATAAGATGGTCATTGTGAAAATCAAATGATTCACATAAAGCTCTGAGAATAAGTGTCGGCATCATAGAAAGCACCATGCAAGTGGCAGCAATTGGGGATATGAATATCTACCACACAGGATTGTAGCAGAGGTATATTAAGTCAGCAGATTTGCAAAGGTTCCATATGCTCTACTGATGAATGTGCACAGTCAGCCTTTACCTGGCTCGGTGCTACTGGCTAGATTCAGAGGCTCGGACAGGGCTAGAGACTTGGCCTGAGAAGAAAGAACTCCAGGCAGCATCTCAGGGCTTCCCCTGCCCCTGTGGATGATTCCTAGCCAACTGAGGACTACTTGCATGGCCAGCCTTTCTGTGGCCATTCCTCTGCTTGCCAGCAGTAATGATACTTCCGTGGCCCTGCCTACCTGCCCAGTTTTCTAGAGAAAAAAACCCCACCCCAGATCCTCTCCCATTTGATCCATTTGAACTTGCCTGGATCGCCGTGGTAGCTTCCCACACTGGTTCCCTGACTCTACCCTTGTCCCCTACAGATTTCTCCACTGAGAAGCCAGAGAGATCCTATTACAACATAGGTCAAGACCCTCCCACAGCTCCCCGTCTAATTCAGAGTAAAAGCTATTGTCTCTACATTGGCCTCAGAATCCTCCTGCAATCCAACCCCCCAGCATCTCCAGCTACTCCCCCTTAGCTCACTGGACTTCAGCCACAGTGGCCTCCAGGCTGTTCTCCAACCATGCCAGGCATGCTCACACCTCATGGTCTTTGCACTGCCTGTTCCCTCTGCTCTTCCCTCAGATATCTGCATGGCTAATTCTCTCACCTCCTTAAAGTCTCGGCTCAAATCTCTCCTTTCCAACGTTTTCAACGAGGCCAGCCCTGACCACCTTGAGTAGTTCTCCATCCTGCCCCGCACTCTAGCATCCCCAATCCCTGCTACTTTTCTCTGGTTTTTCTAAAACATGTACCATCTTCTAAAGTACTATATAATTTACTCCTTATATTCTTGTTTACTGTTCATCTCCTTCTGCCACACTATAGGTAGCTCCGTGAGGGATCTTTGTTTTGTTCACTGATATATCCCAAGTGTCTAAAACTGTGCCTGGCACACAGTAGTCACACAGTGAATTTTGTTGAATGAACACAGCTTTTTTGAGCTCCCTTGGCTGCAGTGAGGATGGTGGGCTGAAGGGGTGAGCCTGGACTTGGGGGAAGAGTACAGGCTTCACCCAAATCCGTTGGGGGAGAGCACTGAGGACAAGATAGGATCCATGAGATCAGGAATCTAGTCCTGCCTGCTTTCTCATAGATTCCCAGGGCCTGGCACTGTGCCTAGAAGATTCCAGGCACAATGACTATTTGTTGATTAAATGCATGGACCCTTGCAATGGTTGCCAACTTGATTGGATGTGGGGGAAGAGTAATAATCCAAAGATAACAGCCTCAGTTTAAGCCTGGGTAACCAAGGAAGTAAGTGGAAAACTTTCCAAGTGCTGGAATCACAAACTCAGAGGAGATTTCACACACATTACACCTTCAGACATCAGCTCAAACATCTTTTCCTCTCAAAGGTGTTTCTGTGCCCCCAGATAAAACCAGGTGCACCTGATTGACTCTTCTATGGCCCCATGAACTTGGCCTTAGCAGTGCTGACCTCACTTGGATTTACTGCATCTCCAGGGCCTAGAATAGTGTCTCCTGGGTTTGGGCAAGCCCTCCAATTGGCTCTCCTGGCTCTGCCCTCCCTCTCCTGTTTATCTTTCTCCCCCTCCTCTTTCCCCTCCCCCTCCTCTTCCCACTGCTTCTCCTCTACCTCTTCCCATTCTGGTCATTATAAGCTGAGTATTCAGTGAACTTCAGCTGATTGTTTGGATTAAACCACAGGAACTAAAGGATGACCTCTCCTGCAGGGCTGGGGTGGGGTGGGAAGCAGGACAACTTATAGAAGAATTTGGCCCCGATTCACCTGAAACTGGAGACTCCTGGGTCTGGGCTATAGGCACTGGGAACTGAGTTTGGGGTTTATTAAACTCATGCCACATAGATCACAGCCTCCCAACAGACACATACACCTAGTGACACATAATATGTCCCCACTACACACCAGCACTGTGACACCCAATTTTCCAAGCATACCCATGCCACACTTGCAGTCAAGTGTGAGGCATCCTCCATATAACCCCCACCTCAGTGAGATAACACACCCATCATAGCATCCATCAGACCCCAAGCCATTTACACAACATGTATCACAGCCACAACATGAGTGCACAGGACACAGTAACACCAAACACATACAGTACTCCCAAAGCATGGCAGCCCTCCAACCTCTGGCACACAACACACAGGGTAAGTGCATGGCACTCACACAGCACAGTGACAGACCATCAAACACTTCAGTGGCGGCCAGCAGTTTCTGACAGAGTGACACAACACATACATCACCACCACTCCTTGAACCACACACACATACACACACAGAAAGAGAGAAGAGCTCTCCTTTCCTTGCCTTTCCTCCCCTCATCATGTGCTGTCCACTGGGCCATGCCAGGCCTGCCTTAGGACCCTGGCTCTAGAGCACAGGAGAGCTGGTGGGCACCATTTCCAAAAGGCTGTAGATTTGGCCTCAGCTGATCAAACACATGCTAGGAGGTCCACATTTGAACTTCAGCTCCAGGGGTGGCTGGAATGTGGTCCCCACAAATGAACTGCAGGCAGCAGCTGGCCGTAGTGGGACGCCCACAGTGAGGGGCCAACTGGACTGACCTTTGTGGGTGGGGGCCAGGCAAGGCCCAAGCTGGCTTGGTGAGCAGGTATCTGGAGTTCAGGCTGCTTGTGATGGAAGAGGCACAAGAATGCATCAGCAGCAGGAGTGGGAGATAGGAGCTGAGCCACGAGGTAAGAGCAGGTGCTGTGGTGGAAAGACAAGAAGATGGGTAGAGGGGAAAGAAAGGGTAGAAGAAGAGTCTCCAAGTGTCCCTGGCCCGCCCTCAGGAAAATGAAGGAGGCAGGGATTGTGAAAGGAGGCAGGAGGAGCTAGAGCCAGAGGCTAGCATGGGAAGTTGGAAATGAGGCTTTCAAAGAAAAATGAACAGCTGGGGTGGGACTATACAGGAAACAAAGGACAAAGAAATGCACTTTGAGGCTATATAATCAGTCTGGGGTATGTGGCAGGCATAGGCATCCTTGTTGCCCAGAAGTGGGGGTGGATGAATAGACATTGGTGAGGAAGAAGAGGACCCACTGATGAAAGTTCAAAGTATGAAGTTGATCATTCCTGTGAGAAAGAAGAGTGGATGACTGATGAGCAAAACAAGGGTAGAAAGGACATGTGGGAGAAAGAAAACCATTGGTGAGGGCTTTCAGGCCACAGACTCTAGGCCCACAATCATGTAGACAGAGGGTACCATAAAAATCTGTGCCCCATCAGAACTCCCAACTCAGTGAAGATCCTATTCTGATTTCAGGTCACTTAGGGCATAGCCCACTATTTCCTGTGGCAGGTGGAGAAGGATTGGACAGCTTCACACACTTGTAAAGTCAAGTTCTGAACTCAGTAGAAGCAGAAGATGAGAGAAAGAAATGGAGGAAGGTCTTTGGCCTTTTGGGGTTGTCATCTGGCTCAAGACGTCCCCAGGCAGTTGACTCAAACCCCATAATTGACATGTTTACATGTGACTTATGCCAAAGGACACAAGTGAACACCTCCTGTCCCATTCCACCCAAACTGAACATGGATGGCTTCATGGCTTGGTTCCAATTCTATATCCTCAGTGACCCTTGAACTCCTGAATACTTTGGCTCTGTTCTCCTCCAGGGGAAAAACTCCCTGAGTTGGGGCACCAGCCTAGTCTCCAGAGACTAATCCTCCCCACCCTCCCAGATGAAGCTAAAAACACCCACAAGTTCAGCAGTTTGCACTTCCCAAAAGCATGATCTCATTTGAGCCTCACAATAACCCTGTAAGGCTGGCAGAGCAGGGATTATTATCCCTATTTTCAGATGAGGAAACTGAGGCCCAGAGAAGCTAAGCAATGACCAAGGTCATACCACAAATGAGTCTTCTGACTCTAAACCTAGCACCCAGGCTGGATGGGGTGCTTGATCCTTTAACATTATGTAGACTTTCCTGATCTCATGGAGAATGCACGGAGCAGGCTCAGATGGCATAGTGAGATGGAAAAGGTCTTTGCCCAAGGCGCCTGGTAAGGGGACTAGGCCATGCCTACTTTCTCCCTTTCTGAAAGGGGCAGTGAGACATGGGGTGAGTGGAGTAGACTAATGCTTCTTAGACATCTACTAGGCACCAAGTAGTATATTAGGTATCTTACAAACATTACCTAATTTAATTCTGTGAGGAAGGCCCTCATTTTACAGAGAGTGGCACCCTGTAGGTCTAAAGTCACAGTGATTAAATAGTGGACTTAGAATTTGGCCCTGGTTCTGATTCTAAAGCCTATGCAATTCATGCAGCATTCTGTGCCCCCCTTCCCTTGGCATGTGACCCTTGCCTTGGTACAGGCAATGTACCAGTTGGTACAGGAAGCCTATCCCTGATGGGCTTCTGTGAGTGGTCGTCACAAATCAAAAAACTGAGAAAAGGGAGGGCAAAGGAGAACTTCCGGGGGAGGTAAGAGCTCCAAGAGTCTGTGGGAGAACAGATTCCTCCCAGGAACTGTGAGCAGTGTCCTTCCCTCTCTCCTTCCTCTCCCTCTCTCTTACCACAGCCTGGCTGGGGGATGGGAACCATGGCCCTGAAGGGCAGCCTCTTGGCAGATGCAGGGTTGGAGGCAGTGTGACAGAGGCCCACATCCTGGGTCACCTCCCACTCAGAACCACAAGGAATCTGGACAAGAATGCCAACATTTCTCTAAACCACCAGACTGCATTGCCTCTTCCCTTCCCAAACCAACTCTTCTCATGCCCTCATCATTAGCTTCTAAGACAGAACTCCAGGTTTCAGTAGACAAATCCACCTCCTTTCCCTGCCTAGCAAGGTAAACAATCAGACTCCTGAAGTTGGCCCTGAGATCATGATGTCTATGCCTTGTCTTTAGGCATAATTTATGCAGGCCAATGAGATCTCTCTCTTACTCTGTGCCATGCCACCTCAAAGGTAGGATATTCCATAGCCTTCCTCAGGTAACTCTACAGCATTATATTGCATTCCTCACTATTAGGATGCTCTTCATAATCCCTAACTTTAGTCCCTGGTGCCAAGACTTTACTGTTTTGACTTTAGTGGGAATGAGAAACTCACTGCCTGAATTTTGACTCTCCCAACAACAAATGAGACCAGGGGACCCAGCTACTCTTCTGGAAACCAGCAGCTGCACAGTATATTGGTTGGCCCAATTTTCTAATCCTCCAGAAAGGGTAAAGGATGGGAGGTAAGGTGAAGCTAAGATGGAGGGTATTGGATGAAAAATCAGGAGTAATATAGAAAATAACAAATTTAGTGAGTACAGATATCACTCTTGGCTATCATAATTGTCATCACCATCACCATTGTCAATTGCTTCGGTCTTCATCACCATCACCATTACCACAGCCACCACCATTTCCATCCCCATTGCCATTGTTATTGTCATCACAACCATTAACAACACCATCTTCACCATTATCTTGAATACCACTAACACCACCACTGCCTGCACCATTACTCTCAATATAAATGACACCTCCATCCATCACCACCATTTCTACCTCTAATACCACAAGTACCACATCTACCATCATCATCAACTTCACTACCTCTACATTAATATCTCTGCTTCCATCATCGTCACTACTATTACCACTTCAACCATTATCACCCTCATCTTCTTCCTTGCCACCATTTCTATGTGTAACATAATCATCATTACCTCCACCATCATCATCACCACCTCTGTCACCATTACTAAGTGCATTAACACCATTGCCATTACCACATGTACCATCACCATCATCACCTCTATTATCATCACCTGTATTGTCATCTACATCATTATCTTCCTCACCACAGTCACCTACATTACCACCATTGAGACTGTCACTGTCTTCATTGGTAGTAATGTTATGATCACCATGACCATTTTTATCATTAAGGAAATGTATCATTGTGGTCCTTGACTTCAAGGGCCCACAGACAATTGATAGGTACTCAGGCAGAAAGTAAAGAAAATGAGGGCAAAGACCAAAAGTGTGAGAATTTAGAGGTCCACAAATGTCCATATCAACTGTGGCAAAAGAAGTCTCCCCATTCAGGGGTGCAGGTCTGTCCTAGAGAGTGCAGGGAGGCAAGACAGGATTTTAGACCTACAGTAGCAGATGATAAGTATAGCCAGCCACCAATTCCCAGAGTGCCTGACAGATCAGCCTCAGCTAAGCCTCAGAAGTGGCTAAGGGCCAAGCTAGGCTACATAATGCCCTGAGAGACAGAAGCCAAAAGAAACGGCACAGGGGTAGGTTGAAAATACCACGGAGGGGAGCTAGGGAGGTGTCGGGTGTCTGGTGCCTAGATTCAGTCTGTGGTTAAGAAGCATCTCCTCCTATATCCACATGTCCCTGGATTACCCTGGAGTTTTGGTCACCTTCTATTTTCATAACTATGACCCTAGTCACTGGAGCATGGACCTAGTCACTGGAGCTCTAGAACCAGCCCCAGGGATTCACTGAGACACTGCAACACCTGGTCTAAAGAAGATGCCACCAGGCTCAGACAGAAATAGGGGGTGGCTTTCTCAGTACCACTGCTTTCCTTTTCCCTTCCCTCCCCTCTGAGATCCCTGTTGTCTCACTCCTCCTCAGAATCCCAAGTCCTCTTCCAACCACTTGTTCCAGTATTCCCTGCAAACTTGACATCCTCCCCAGTCTCCTCCCAAGTCTGCCTCCAGCATATGTTTCCTGTCTCTCTTCTCTTTCTTTCCCACCTCCCCAGCTTTGTCCTCCCCTTTCTTGAGCAGGTAAGGCTTTGAAACGCCTTGGGTAAGAACCACAAGGGTCCTGGGAAAGACTGTTTCCTAAGCCAATAGGCTACTCTTTCGGGACCTGCTTCCTGATTCTCCAGCTAAATTGTCTTCTGCCCACTTTCATCCCATTAAACCTGCTGCTGAGAGGGGAAGAGGCTCATTAAATCATCAGATCCTTACATTCAGGTCTAGGCTTATCTCAGCTTCCTGTATGCATGCATGTGGACTTTGCTCCTGCTCTCTGGACTTCCCTTCCAGGAGGGCATCCCCAGGGTCTACCCAGAACCTCCAGTTTCTCCTATCAGGTCTTCCTTCACACACTCTGCCCCATAGTGGCATGCACACACACATGCTCATACTCCCTACATGGCGCACATGACCCAGACAGCCAAGCTCGCTACATACTAATTGTCATCATCATCATTACCAACAATTATCATCTTTTGTGCACTCACCACGTGCCAGGTCATGTGCTAGAGTTCTGCCTACATTAGCACATTTTACACTCTACATCCGTGTGAGTTTGACATTTGTACACCCTCCCTTGTTATAGGTGATAAAACTGGGACTTAGATAAATTCAAGGACCAAGATAATGCCATGAGGAAGTGCACAGCTGGGATGGAAACCCATGTCAGTCCTGACAGGTTTGGCTCAGTGGGTTGTGTGTCATCTCATGAATCGAGGGGTCACTGGTTTGATTCTCAGTCAGGGCACGTGCCTGGGTTGTGGGCCAGATCCCTAGTTGGAGGCATGTGAGAGGCAACATTTCTGTTCCTTTCTTTCTCCCTCCCTTCCCTTCTCTCTAAAAATACATTTTTTTAAAAATCTTAAAAAATAATTCATGTCAGTCCGATTCAGAGCTTGTGCCTTGAACTCTATTGCACTCTCCTGCCTGTACCCACTCCCACATAAACATACATTGCAGCTCACCATGCACATTCATATTCACTTGCCAAGCATATATACTACACATGATCACAGAGCACACACTCCATACCCAAAGTGCACACATTTCATATAATACACACACACATACAATACAGACTCCCAGGAAGAACACACCTAGTCAGTCTAGTCATTTGACAAACACTGACTGATTATCTAGTGTGTACTCATCCACTAAGTCTGCCCAGTGTTAGGCACTATGGTCACCCAAGGGAGGAAGAGAATGAGCATGTCTTGAATGCCTACCATATGCCAGACCCGATGTCAAAAGGAGCCCATGGTCACAGGAACATACGTGAGCTTGTACATAAATGTGTGCACATACACACATACACTCACTCTAGCTAGAATTAGTCCTGTGCCTGCAACTCCTGGGGCCATGAGGCCTAGGGAAGTCAGTGGGGACAAGAATAGTATTTGGTACAGTTACTAAGAGAAGGTTGAGAGGCTGGGGGTTACTGAGCCCACTAAAATTAGGTCTGAAAACTCCCAGACTGCTCAAGCTGGGCGAAAGGACCTCAGAGGTTCCTTCCCTGCCCCTGCCAATGACTTATACTTGTTTACAGAGGAAGCCCAGACTGGGAAGTGGTGTGTCCCACCAGCCTTCATAGGCTCTGGATCCTAGGCTACCTCTCTGGACCCCAGGGGCTCTGGGTGAGCATCTATGAGCTTTCCCACGCTATCCCACCACTTTTGGCCTGACTTAGCTCCACTTAGCTCCCCAGTAAGGGAAATGGACAGGAAATTAAAGATAACTAGGCAGTTTGAGAGGATTAATGATAAGGGAGAGCAACGTAATTATGTCATAGTTGCTATTGGACAGGAGAGCAGAGCTAAGGAAATGTAAATGGCCTAAACCAGCCCATTATAAGAACAAGGGCAAGGCCAGCAAGCAGATAAGAGTCCTGAGCATGGGACAGAAACATTAATCACCCAGCAAGGCTGCCACCCCAGCACAGCCTACCAGGGCAATGGACCCAAGGATAGGAAACCAGAGAAGGGTCCTGACATGCCTGCATGGGATGAAGAAACTGCCCTGTGCCAGCGGACCTGGCAGGGCCTCTGACACAGAGAGGGAAGGGAGTCCCTGGGCTTGGCAGCTGGCATCCTTTGGCCTGGGAGCTAAGCCAGCTTATTCCATATCCTGAAGGAAAAACTTTGATCCCAAGGACTCAAGATATAGAGAAATCCCTGGTTAAAGTCATGTATTAGAAATTTCCCTGGACCAAAAGTTGAGGGTCCTGGGTACCATGCCCAATCCTATACCATCCTAGCTGTGTTGCCTTGTACAAGTAATTTCCTCCTCTCTGGACTTGCGCCTCCATGTTTGCAATGAATGGCCTTTTAGAAGAATGAAATGAAATGATAACAGCTCACATTTATTGAGCACTTACTTCCTCTATGAACTAACACAGAGGTTGGTAACTATTTTCTGTAGAGGATCAGAAAGTACAGTCTTGGTTGCAAGTGCTCAAATCTGCTGTTGTAGCACAAAAGCAGCCAAAGATGATAGTCAAATAAACTAAGCTCACTGTGTCCCAATAAAACTTTATTTACAAAAACACACAGAGAGCCTGGCATGGCCTGCAGGTTGTAGCTTGGTGATGCTTGAACTAAGCACTGTGCTAAAAACTTTATTTCCATTAACTCATTTGATCCTCAAACAACCTTGGGAAGTAGGCACTACTATTATGATCCTCATTTGATAGATGGGGAAATTGAAGCACAGAGAAGTTAAGCTACTTGCTCAGTGTCATACAGCTGGGAAGTGGCAGAGCCGGTATTTGAACCCTAAGCAGTCTGGCTCCTGTACTTTCATACTACGTGGCCCTTCAAGATTGGAACAATGGTCGTTATTAAAACAATACTAATCATTGCTTGCAAAAGACCTATCGGAAATACCAGCTCTTATCCCCGAGAAGTCGTGACCCATTGGTGTGTCACAATCAGTTCCATAGTGTGTCAAAGGTCATTTGTTTCTAATAATAGTTTTAAAAATGATTTAGTGCTGTTTAAATAAACTAGAGTTGACCCAATGTTATCCCTCTAATAATGTCCCTCTCACTCACTTGCATTCAAATATGTTTCCTGAAAAGAGAGTGAAGGGGCTGGATTTCCAGCTACCTTGACAGGAATGTCTGGGGAGGATGGTGGTAAGCAGCATGTCATCTGTCAGTCATTCAAAGAGAATCAGTGGGCAGGCAAAGAAGACCTGATATAGCCAACCACCCTGGGTTGTCGTCAAGGCTAAGGCTGGAGAGTTGGGGTAATTATTCCCATTGGGCAGCTGAAGAAAATGAGGCTCACAGAGATGTAGCAAGAGGCCTGAGGTAACACAGCTAGAAATTCAGACATAAGCTATTATGAATGGTATGAGTAAGTGTTCCATTAGAGAAAAAAGCCAGGAGACAGACAGAATGACATTCAAATCCTGCCTCTAGCACTCACTGTGGGACCAGAATCTCTCTCCTTGGGCCTCAGTTTCCATATCTATCAGCTAGAGATGTAGATAGAACCATACTTGACAGGGCCTGTTGTAGGGATCAAATGAGATAATAAGGGATGTCTGAAGCTGCTGGGTTTTTTAGCCTGAACAAGATAAGAGTCAGTGAAAAGAAAGTATGAGAGAACCAACATTTAAGGAGCACCTACTATGTGCCAAGAAAGCTCCCAAAACTCAAAAATACCCCCAGCAACTCAGAAGTGGGAATAGCTATCTCCATTTTACAGATAAGGAAACTAAGTCCTGAGGTCACCTAGCCAGAAAGTGATGGGACTGGAACCTGGGCTTGTCCATGAGTGTAGAGCATTCTGAGCATTAACAGCCTTCAATCATGGGGATGGAGCATGAGCTGGGAAAGCAGAGGGGTTCATACAGTGACATAGTTCTTAAGTACTTCCTATGTGCCAGGCATTGTTCTTGGCACTGAGGACACAGCCCAGGACAAAACAAAGTCCCTGCCCTGGGGAGCCAAAAAACCTAGAGGGTATATATAACTAAGCATACTTTGGGGTCCCTTCCATTTGGTGGTGCCATTCAAACTCTGCTATGATCATAGGCAAAGTGCCTGCTCCTTTCCTCAGTTTACACCTCAGAAACCCTTCTGAGAGAAATAAAAAAGAGCACTGTCTAACCCAACCCCTGTCCCACCAAGCCATGGCATCCTGAGTGGCTGCCTGCCCAGTAAGAACAAAAGCTGGAGGAGCCACTTCTCTGGGACATCATGTGCCTCCTCCCAAGGGTGGGGGCTCAGGACCCTGACCTGGCCTAGACCCGACCTTGGTGAATTGTCCCAGGGAACAATGGTTCAAAGGCGTCTCCCCCAGGACTCCCACCAAGGATGAGAAGTAAGGCTGGGGACAGGCTGGCTTGTTCATTGCTCAAAAGGTGGTCTCCTGACTGAGTTAGAATTCAGAGGCCCCAGGGTATTGGAGTGGGCCAAAGAGGACCTGCATTTGTGGCCCTCTCCTCTTGAAACAAAGACCCTCTTTCTGCAACCATCTTCATTCTCTTGGAGGATGCCGCAGGGCTGCAGAGTTGATCTCCACTTCCTCCGGCCCAGGACAGAACCCAGACTGCTCCACGCCCACACTGCCACACAGGAGCTGATGCTCTGAGCCAAGAGGCTGAGAGGCCCAGACCCACCCACAGCACTAGCCACTCCTCACACATGCTAGAGGCTGCCGAGGCTATCCACTGCCAGGCAATGGATAGTGGGATGCCTCACACAGTTGGGCCATGAGCAGCTTGCTGGCAGTACAGTCCTATATGAGTGAGTCTGGGTAGCTGGTAGCCATAGGTCCACAAAACAGCTAGATAAGGTGGTGATCAGGAGGGAGGGCTCAGATAGTTGGCCAGGCAGGTGATTCATGCATTTACCCACCAGTGGCCAGGTGAGCAGCCTGTTCTTCATTCATATCAGGCCTGATGGGGGCTATGGGCCTGTGATAAATACTTGGTGGGGGGGAGGAATACCAAAACATTCAAGCAACCAAGAGAATGCACTAAACCCTCAGCAATGCCAAGAACTCATCCCCCACCCCCTGCCCCCACCCCACCCTGTGCCTTTGATCACACATACATAAGCCAGCCCTGGCCCTGCCCTCCACATGCCCACATTTCTTCTGTACCCTCTTCTAGCACATCTGGGAAGGGCACTGGGCTTTGGGGCCTCACCTCTATGTGAACCTCTCCTTTGATCACCACACCAGCCAGAGAGGGAGAGGGGTTGAAAGTGGAGAAGGGAGAAAAGAAATTCTCCCTTGTTTTGCCCCTCCGAATACAGCTCAGTGAGGCTCAGAAAAGTCAAAGCGTCTGTTGAAGGTCCTTCAGCAAAATATGCAACCACCGTTCTAAGCCCTGATCTTCCATGGGCTGAGGCCTCAAGGAATCCCATCGTGTCAAGTGGAAAGAACTGGGGAATGTGCCCCTGATGACAGAAAAGGAGAGAACCACCTGTTTCTTCTTTTCCATCCTAGCCATGTAGATAAATATAACACCCATCCTGTCACAGCCCTTGACTGTTTACAGAGTACTTTCCACATGTTCCTCCATTTATTCCTCCCAACAGCCCTGAGAGGAGGGTATTATTCTTATCCCCCATTGTAGAGATGAGCAAACTGAGGCTCAGAAAAAGTGATTTACTTGCCCAAATTCACTCAGCAAGGAAGAGGTGGCACCAAAATATTATGTCAGGACTGTGGTTCCTAAAACATTTGAGCGGTCCCTTCATTTTCAGAGGAAAACTCTAAGGCTTTAAGTGACAAGGTAAGGCTTGCTGAAAACAGAGTTTGAACTTGTAACTTAACAGGTAAGCATTGGCTTGTTGGTTTCTGGGATATGATCATGTTGGACCACTGATGTTAGCCTGCCAGGAGAGCTCCGAGTCAGCCCCAGCCCTGACACCTGGTCTGCAGTACCCCCAGCCCCTATGGATGCCACCTGGTTGGCATGAGGAACAGGGGCCTGGGCCCACCTACCCAGCACTCTAGACTCAGGCTGTCCCTCAGTTCCCCTCTGTGCTCAGCCTATGGCATGGCTCAGGGGCTGGGGGTGGTATGGTGCTGGGGTGGGAAGCCTGAGTCATCCCCAGGCCAGGAAGCACAATGCTTGGCAGGGTTCCTGGGCCCAGCTAAGGAAGGAGAAGGAGCATTGAGTTACAGAGGCCAGCTAGAGCAGGGAAGAGGCAGTGGGGAAGGAGGTGTCAGTGAGTCTATGGAGATGGGAGCCTCACAGCAAACTGGGTTGCACAGGCTCCAGCCAGAGGGCCAGACCTAGGGATTATTGGGGGCACTTGGTGGGAGTAGGAGTGCAGAGAGGCCAGAAGGACCTTTATTCTGTCTAGCTCTCCTTCCCAACCCAGGCCCCCCAGCCAGGGCCCTCTCCCTGCTGAGCTGTGTGACAGCTGGGGCAGTTCCAGATCAGGGATCCCCCTCAACCCCACAGAGGGAGGGCGCCACCTCCCGCCCCCTCCCTCCACCTCTTCCTGTCACGTCCTTGGCCACCAGTGTTTCAAAATAGACTGGTTCTTGGCTGGCCGTTTACTTAGGAATCAAAAACATCAAGTTCAAATTCATTCCCACAGCTTTAGCTCTCACCTCTGGGCAGAGCAGTCCAGCCCAAACTGGTCCTTGAACTCCTGGGCCACAGAATTGACAGCTTACTTGACATGTCTTCTGGGGTGACCCTCAGATACCTCCAGCTCAACTGGGTCTCAACTAAACTCATCTTTCCCCACCTTTCCCCAAATAAAATTGATCCTCTGTCTCTAGGATTGTTATCACCATCCATCAGTGGAGCATCATTTTTGATGTGTCCCTCTCCTTTCCTTTCTTTGACATTTATTAAACATGTGCCAGCCCTGCAAACAGAGCTGGATCACAGTGGTGAACAAGTTAGACATGATCCCTGCCATCCCACAGCTTACAGAAAATCACCAAACAGGCTACTAAGGGTCAAGATGGGGCCAGTCCAAAGAGCCAAGGGAGCCCATCAGAGTAGTGGAAATCATGGGGGAACTCCCAGCAAGGTGATATCTGAAGGGTGAGTACACCAGAGCCCAGTGTTGCTGGGTTAGGGTGAGGAGAGGGCTAGTAGGGTGAGCGCTGGATTAATCCAGGTAGAGAAGGTCATGAGACAAAGGGAGAAGTGAGGGAGAGCATGCAGCTACCGAGCAACTGAATGACGCTGTGTATAGAGCTGAAGCTAAGAATTTGGAGGTGGGGGCCTGCCTGGTAGGAGATGAGGTTGAAGAAATGGCTAGGTACCAGGGCACCTGGGCCAAGTAGGCCTCTGAAAGGACTTTACCCTAAAAGCCATCAGGAGCTATTAGAATGTTGTAAGCAAGCGAGTGAAAGTTGTGATGTGAGTTTCTGAAAGAGAACTCAGTTTTCTTCAGGCTGACATTCAAGTAGTGTAACTCCACAGTCACTCTGCCACCCCTTATTCTTTCTGTCATCAACCATATGGGCCTATACTTGGGCCATTGCCCCGGCTCCTCGTCTTGAGGCCTTGGACCCTCTTATGACCCCATCCAGCCTCTGACCACAAGGGGAAGAAATGTGATATAGGTCAAATTGGATCATGTCACTTACTTTGTTGCATGTCCGTCCATAATTCCCCATAGCTCCCCATAGCTTTCAGGATAAAGTCAGGTTTTTCCTTCATGGGGGCACATAGACCCTCCCATTCTAAACATATCTGTCCCCACCTCAGCTCCATCCTTGGCCTTCTTACACCATGTGTTCTCTCCACACATGGCAGACCTCAGGGGCATTTGTCTCCACTGTGTCCTCCCACTTTATCCCTCTCATCTGTGTTTTGCAAGTTCTCCCTTATGCTTCAAGGTTTGACTCCAATGTCATGTGCCTGCTGTTTCTCAGTGCCGTTCCTTTTCCCTCACCAAAGCTGGGTGGCTAGCATCTTGTTCAGGTGCACACAGGAGCCTTGCCTGTCATTTTTACATAGCCCCCACCAGGGTTAATTCCAAGCAGCATGAATCTGCCTCTTCATTACATTCTGTTTGTGCCTCCACTCTGTCCCTCTGGCAATGGCTGTCCAGCTTAGGCCTCAGGAATCTGCCCCGAAGCCCAGGTCTGGCCTAGCTTACTGGCTTCCTTGTAGGCTCACTGTCAGCCCCTGCCTGAACTGTGACCTCTCCAATTTTGAATCCCACCATCCCCTGGACTAGGGAAGTTTTTCTGGTCAGGGATTCCCATGGAAGCCTGGCCCTGCTTTCTCAGGCCTCCACACTTCCCAGCACTGGCTAAGCAGTGTTGACTAGAACTGCCTAGGCTGGGAGGGGGCTTGCATAGCCTAGGAGAGGACTGGAGGCTGGTGGGGGGCTCTCCTGGCACAGGAAGGTTCCTCTCTCTGGGATGGATATGCAGCTTCACCTTAGGGAGGGAACATATGGGTAGCCAGGCTGAGTCAACACCTGTGGGGTTGTGTTTTTGAGGGAGATGTAAAAGTTCATCCCATAACAGGAAAACACACCTTCCGTCACCCTTCCGGTGTCTTCCTAGTCCCACCCAGAAAGCCTGCTTTAGGCCCAGAATCTGGTCGGATTGAAGAGGTGCAGAGAGCTTTACATACATCCTCCAAACTAAGGCCAGCTCAGGAAACTAGGGACTCCCACCTGTCTGCACCAATGTCTACACTACTGAGCCCCTCTTTGCATCAGCTTGGGGCCTCTGGGTTGCTTTCGGGAAGAGGGTGCTTCTCTCTACATCCCAGTTTGGAAGGGGAAGAAGGGGGAAAGATGGCTTGATATGGATTTTTGTGGTTGGAGGTGATTGGAATCCCAGCTGTGCTCCCCAGCCCCCCTGCTACACTAGCATCCCTCCTCCTGCAGAGGTAGGCAGGGGAGGGAAGCGGGAGAAGAGGGGTTGTGCTGGCCCCTCCAGTGCTCACAGATACCCCATGGGGGCCACAGCCAGATTTGCTAAAAAGGCCAGCAGGCCCAGGGCCTGGCAGGAGGGTTAAATGCAAGCTCATCCTTGGAAACTTTTCCCAGAAAGTAAGCTCAAGCCCGGAGGTTCTCGGCACTGGCTTCACATTAGGATCACCTGGGGAGATTATACAACTGCCAATGCTTGTGCCCCAGTGCACAGGTTCTGTCCTTGCTGATCTAGGCTGGAGCCCAGGCATCAGGTGCTTCTCACCCCTGGCTTTAGAGCAGAATTTCTCAACCTCGGCACTATGGACATTTTTGGCCAGATAAATCCTTGTTATGGGGAAAGGGGAGCATTAGTAGCATGTTGAGCAGCATCCCTGGATGCTACCCACTAGATGCCACTACCTTCTGGCCCCTCTTCTGTAACAGCAAAGAATGGCTCCAGGCATTGCCAAATATCCCCTGGGGACAAAGTTGTCCCTGATTGAGAACTTCTGCTTTAGTATCAGGCACAGCCTCCAGGTAGGAGTGCACACTTTCCACAGGGGAGGGGCCCCCTTCAAAGTAGGGCCTTGATGTCCTCCCCTGAGCCCTTCAGGTGGTCAAGAGCAATATAGCCTCTGTCCTCGGGGCCTGGCCCTGTTCTTGGGAAAGCTGAGAACACACTGGGAATCCAACCTCATTTTTGTCACCTGGGGACACAGAACTGAGAAACCAAAGGTCAGAACCAACTTCGTGATCCAAGGACCCTGGGTGGGCCTCAGTCTTATTCTGTGACCAGATACATTTCAAGCACAATTTGACAAATACTTCTCAGCCACCTGCCAACCACCGTCCATTATGCTTGGTGCAGAGGGCCCAACAATGAACCATACAGAAATTGTCCATGCTGTCATGGGGCACATGGTCTGGAGCAGAGCTTAGCAACCTTTTCTATAAAGGGCCCAGAGTAATTATTTGGGGCTTTGGAGTCTGTCACAATTACTCAACTTGGCCATTGTAGTGTGAGAGCAGCCATAGATGATATGTAAATGAATAGGCATGGCATTGCTCCAATAAAACTTTATTTACAAAAACAGGCTGTGGACACACTTGGCCTGTGGACTGTAGTTTGCCAGCCCTTGGTCTCATGGGAGAAATAAACAAGTACCCAAGTATTTACAGTCCGTGTTTAACCATGCTCTGACAGATCTACAGGGTGGCAAGGGGAATGGTGGACAGGGATCAGAGCCCATGGGTGGGAGGAAGGGTATATCTAACCCAGACTTGAGGGGAAGAGAAGTCTTGGAAGGCTTCCAGGAAGAGGTGACACCTCAGCCAAACCTTAAAGGACACATGTAGAGTGATGAAGCCCAGAGACAGGTGGAGTTGGCCAGGTGAAGGGTGAAAGAACAAGCGTTCAGGCAAAAACTTCAGCCTGGGCAAAACTCAGGAACAGAAGATGGCCTGGCACATTCAACATGGCAAGGGAGGAGGGGAGTGAGGTAAAATCCTGCAGGCTCTTGAATTTATTCTCAATCCCTGGAGTTTCTGAGCATGGCAGTGATGAAGACTGATTTGCTTTCTGAAACATTCCTTCTGACTATGTTGTGGGTAAACAGGCTGGCAGTTGGGGGCAGAGTGGAAGCAGGGAGGGGGCAGGCAGCAACCACAGGTGACAGGTGATGAGGCTTGGACTGAGGTGGAAACCGTGGAGCTGGAGAGAAGCAGGTCAATTCAGCATGTGAAGCAGGTAGAATAGGCAGAACTTGGTGGCTGATTAGATGTGACGTGTGGCGGGAGAAAGGTAGGGAGGATGCCTCCAGGATTCTGGTGGGGATGTGATGATGCCATCCACTGAGTGAGGGGGCACAGGAGAAAGGGTGGGGCTCAAGAGAGTGGCAGCTGATGGATCTGGTTGGGACATGTTGGAATTTGAGGTGAGTAGGGGACATCCTGATGGAGATGACCTGGAGGTAATCAGAAATCCTTCCATTAAGGCCTCATCATAGATGAGCTCCCCTGGGGAGAAAAAGGAGGGAAGAGGAGAGGCGTGGGGACATAGAGGAGGGAAAGGGAAAGGAAGGAGGATCTAAAGCCCCGAGGATGTCCAACATGAAAGAGACTGTGAAACACTGGCAAAAGTGTTAGGGAGAAAGCAGGAGAGTATTGGAGCACCATCCTCTCTGGCTCTCCGCAGCTTCTCCTCAGGGCACAGAGAGAGGGTTCTGCTCAAACACCCCCAAGATCTCTTGTTCTAGCAACATAAAGCTAGAGTGCCGCAAAGTCCTCTGGGAGCAGAGGAAGTCCTTCAGCTTTCAAGAATCAGAGTCATCACAGCTTTGAAGAATAAAGAGAACTTCCAGGGGCCCAGGAGACCAGAAGCGGTGGAAGTGGGAGGAGCGGGGCAGGGTGGGGTGGGGTGGACATTCCAGGCCAAAGGAGCCTGGTGAGGAAAAACGCAGAGGCAGGAAAATGCAGGGAGTGTTTTGGAAATCCTGAGTAGTCAGTCTGTCACAACAAGGGCTTGAGATGCTGGGTTGGGGTGTGAGGAAGGAAGGTTGATGATAAAGATTAAAAGGACAGTGGGTATTGTCTGGGGTTTGAATCCTGTGTCAACCCTACAGCTGTGTGACCTCGGACAAGTCACTAAATAGAGCCTCAGTTTCTTTATCTGCATGAACACCTTCCTTCTCCATGGAGAGGGAATGGAAGAAGAGCCTTTTAAGCAATGAAGTTGGTGGGTCTTCAGACCCTGGCTGGGTTTCTAGAAAGATCCCATGGGTGGAGAATGCTGAGAATCCCCAGAGCTGGCCATGATGTCACACAGAGGGACTCTAGTCCCTGCCCCTGCAGCCCTTTCCTATCTTGTATGACAACTAGCTTTCTCTGCCAAGGGGAAGGAGCCAAGACAAAAGAGACTCTGGACTGAACTCAGGGCAAACCTGCCAGAGCCCCCCCACCAGTGCACTTCCTGTTCCCATTCCTGCCCGCCACCATCTGCCTCACTTGGGTAGCCTCAGAGAGAGGTTATGGCAAGAGGAGCCTTCCATTTTCTGGGTATGCACCATGAGCCTGACCTGGTGCTTTTCACTACATCCCCATTCCACAGCAGAGAAAATGGCCAGGCAGCCAGGAAGCAGCAGAACCAGGACTAGAACCCAAGTCTCTGACTCCCAAACCCATGCATGCCTTTGCCACTTCAGCAGTCCATAAATTGGCTCCAGAAGTGCCCCCTCTGTGACTTTGTGTGTGGAGAGGTCTCTGCTGGATCCCTGTGCTCAAGACGGCCCATGGGTCCCCTTCGTGGCCCTCCCTCTCCTTCCTTTCATCTGCCCTGCCCTTCCCTAGCACACATTCCTTCTAGCCAGGCCTGAAGCCAGTAGCTGCCCACTCCACTGGGACCTAGACACACGACAGTGGAATAATTGAAGTGTCCTTCCCATGACCTTGAGCTCTGGCAGGGCCAACTTCCCTTGTGGTGACTGGGGCTAATGACAGCTGAGTGGCAAGAGGACACACACACATAGATATAGGCCACGTCAGAGTGGGAATGGCCAGGATACCCCAGGCGCCGGCCAGGGCAGCTGCTTCCCCCTCCTCACGCACACAGCTGGGAATACCCCTGTCAAGTGATAGGGCTCAGTCACTGCCCTGTTCCTCCTCAGCCAGCCAGGAAAACCCCTGCTGACTGACTGGGCACAGTCATTTCCTACTGCCTCAGACAGATCCTCAGGTCACCCCTGCCAACGGATGGGAGACAGCCACTTCCTCCTGCCTCTTAGACACCAGGGGATACCTCCAGCAGCCACATACAGATATACCCAACATTGGTGAGCTGTACACAGATCTGAGAGAGACATGTGGTTCCTAGGAGCCCTGGTTGGGGGCTAGGGGGTCACAGATACAGATACCAGCTTCCTTTGGATTTGGGCATTGATGAACACCAGTACCACCAGACCCACACCCTGGACCCTCACTGTGGGCCAGTGTAGCTGGTGCAAGGGTGGGAGGAGGCTCCTGAAAATATTTGGGTAATTTAGGCCCTTCTGGGGCCCAGCCCATTCTTCTAATTCAAGCTGCAGGCCCATGTATGCATGCAAACATTCCCGACATACCCCTCGTTCTCAGCTACCTCAGCACACAAGTTGTGATGCCAACTCTAGGCAAGGTCCTGGGCTGGGTCCTGGGGTAACAAAAAGGAATCAGGCCCTGGCCAGCATGACTTCAATGGGTTGTGCGTTGTATCACTATGCAAAAGGTCACTGGTTCAATTCTGAGTCAGTGCACATGTCTGTGTTGTGGGCCAGTGTCCAGTTGGGGCACATTCGAGAGGCAACTGATTGATGTTTCTCTCTCATATCGATGTTTCTCTTCTTCTGTTTCTCCCTCCCATCCCTTCTCTCTAAAAATAGATAACTAAATTTTTTTTAAAAGGAATTAGAAAAGTGCCCTATCTTCACAGACCTTGCAGGCCAGGGGAGACCCCACAGGTGATAAAGCCAAGGGGACCTCAGGTTCAACTGCAAGAACCATTGCATGTGGAAGGACCAAGGTGGCCTTGTGGCCCTCTGCAGCCTTGCCAAGGCCCTACCTTGGGGGTTGTGTACAGTTACAGGTCCTACACATTAAAGGATCACAAGCGAGGCTCTATGACAACACTCAGAGCTGTTCAGTCTGGGAAGAGTAAACTCAGGGGAACTTGAACTCTGAAATCGGACCTCGTAGGGGCTATCGTGAGGAAAATGATCTGTGTGGACCCAGGAAACAAAGGTAGGACCCACTAAGGGAAACCAAAGAAAGACTGTCTAGCAGATGGCTATACTGAGATAAAACAAGATACCATTGGAGGAAATGAGCTTCCTGTCACTGGAGGTATACAAGCAGAGTTTAGGCCATCACTTTGCAGGATGCTGTGGAGGGGATTCAAGGTCTGGGTGAGAGCTGGGCCTAGATGGCCATTAAGGGTACCTCCAACCTCAAGAGTCCATGGCTCTGTGATCCTAATTCAACCCCTTTATGCTACAGATGAGGAGATTGAGGCCCAGAGAGAGGTGGGGTCATGCTCAAGGTCACACAAAGAGTTAGTGATACTCAGAGGACTAGACCCAGGATTCCTTAGTTCTCATCTTTGATCTCCCAACTCCTCAGACCATCTTAGTCAGAACAAACCTCCTTGGTGGATCCAGAAAGGCCCCTCCCCACTTCACACCCTGGGTGGCCTGACCTTGTGGTCTTTTTTCTCAGCTCCAGCCTGGGCTCAGCTGATAGATGAGCTCCTTGTTAGACGGCCTCTGGCTCCAGCTCCAGCTCCACAGATGGACACTCTCAGACCTGCTGGTTGAAAGGAAATGCACATTTGACCTGGAGCCAGATGCAGAGCAAAGGGAAATAGGGAAATGGGAGATCCAGGGCCTAAGGGGGAACAGGAACCTGGGGGCCAGGCTGGACCCACAGACTTTTCAAACCTCTCAATGCTTAAGTGTCTAATAGCCTGTCCCTGAGCATGCCTCTTCTGGAGCAGGGGCATTGGAAAGGCCACTGAGCAATGCTAGGGGCCCTATAGGCCCCAATCGAAAATCCAAATTCCTCATTCATTGCTGGCTTCCCCAGACTCCCTCTGAATACCTCCCAGGCCTTTCTTCCCTTTCCCTCTGCCCCCATCTTGCCAGACACAGAGGACTTTTGTCCTATCCCTCAGGACATGGCAAGGCAACTTGCTACATTATTACTGCAGAAGAGGTTCTTTTTGTTGGCATTAAGAATGTTGAAAAAACCCTCTATCATGTAGCCCTCAACACCTCACAAATTATGAAATGGGGGTTTGGGAGTTTGGAAAGTAGAAAGGGCCAGGCCATGGTGACCCAGTGACAGGATAGAATACGCCTCCAGTCTCCCAGCTCACGGATATTTCCACAACCTCCCTTCAGCATGTTCAGATTGAACCACTACTTTCTGCTGTCTCCTGAGCCCTTTGCAATAACAGTGAAGTAAGTACAATGACCCTCATGTTAAGAAAAATGAAATGGAAGTCAAGAGACTCCCAGTGACTTTCCAGCTACCTCTCCTTAAAAACCCATACTGTAATATGTGTTCATTGTGCAGAGCAGGACTAGGAATTATCAGAAAAGTAACCATAATGGTGGACTTTCAGGCACCACTTGAGGCCCAGGGACATATGTGGAGCAGTCATCCCAAACACTACCCTGTGGATAAGTGCCGAAGAATCACCGGTGGGATTAGCAAATGTATGTTTTCGTGTATGCACAAGCCTGTACATGTCTGAATTCTTGGACTCTATTCTACACAATTCTGATTCCATAGCCATTAACTAGACAGGAGTCTTTATTTTTAACAAGCACCTCAAGAGACTCTGACATGTGGCCAGGTTTGGAAGTAACTGTTTTAGGGCCACCTTATATTCTAAAGATGGAGCACATCCTAGAAGGCAATTTCTGGAGGACACATGCTTGTATGGGTTCAAACCCCTCTCCTGGTGCTAATAGCAGACAAAGGGTTTGCCTGGTTATTGAGTATCTAACAGCCAACCACCACCATTTCCCCTTTTCTGTCAAACTCAGCACATAGGCTGGGGTACAGGGGTTGAATCTTGGTTGATCTAAGCATATCTGACTCACTTGCTCACTTGGAGAACTTTTAAAATATACTGGCAATCAGGTCCCATTTGCAGAGATTGAATCGCTCTGGGAATGTAGTCTGGGCACTCCAGGAAATTCTCATAGATAGCCATGGTTGAGAAGACTCATATAAACCAGTGATGATATGTCCAACCTCCTTGCCATGTGGTCAGGCTCAGCTTGGGCATATGACTCACTTGTGGCTAATCAGAAAGCTGCTAAGGAATTCTAGGGAAGGCTGCCTTGGTTTTAAAAGGGGACGTAAGGGACATAAGGCAAGATCGTCACTTCTTCCAGTCTGGATTTTGTTGAATTAGAGTGTGATACTCAGAGCTGCTGCGGCTACCTGATGACCATGAGCGACTGACCTAAGGACAAAGGCCAAGAGCTGAGAAGGGTGGAGAAGAAAGATGGAAGGAATTAGAATTCTTAATGCTGAATGAACCAACCATTGAAGTACTCTTCTTTAGACTTTGTGGAATAATAAATGTGCTTATTGTATAAGACAATTTGAGTGGTTTTTTTTCTGTTACTTGCAGCCAAATGCTATCTCCATTTAATGGAAGGGGAAACTGAAGATCAGAGAGGTTAAGTTACAAACCAAGATCACAGAGCTAGTTAGTAGCAGAGCTGAGATGAAGGCTATACCCTTTAACATCACCAAATAAACACACACAAACATGCACATACCAGCCCTCAAACCTGAGGTGGTGTAGTATAGTGGAAAAAGCACTAAGCTATGAGAGGAGGCCCGGGGCAGAGAGATGAAGATAGAGGCCACTTAGCAGTGATTATCAGGTCAAGCATCCTGTGGGTGTCCCCTGCCTCCTAGCAGGGGGGTGGCAGCTGGTGCCTGCTCTGGCTTCATCAGCCATTAATTAAAACTTGACAAGAAGATTAATACACAGGGGACAGTTTTAATTAGAGACTCCTGGAACGCTAGTGCTGGCACAGCCCTAAGAGACTAGGTCTGCCAGTCTCCTTACTATAGGGATGGGGAACCTGAGGTCCAGAGAGGTGGAGGGAGTGGCCTAAGGTTCCTCAGGAGTCCAGGTACCCGGTGTGACTCTCTGGCCAAGACTCTTTCCTGTACCCTGCGATGCCTCACATATGGAACAGCTTTAATTAACTTATTATCCCATTCAATTTGTCACTGACTCCAGGGCCTCAGCAAAAGCCTACCACAAAAGTTCCCTTTTGTGCAAACTCTGCCTGGCCCCAGAGGGCTGATGGGATCAGGGCAACATTGAGGAGCCCAGGGCAGCTGAATTTGACCACCTACTTCCCAGGTTTCCCCTAGCTAGGGCTCTGTGCCTGGGAATGATGCACCCTGGGACACTTTGCCTTTGCCTTCTTCACAACAGCCGTGGGAAGATCACTAAGCAGTTATCCCAACCCCTCAATTTGCAAAGTGCTGTCCATTATCTCAATTGATAGTCACACCAAGCCTGAGCATTAAGGTTTTATTCCTTTTAAGAATGCTTCTATTACTTTTAAAAACTAAACATGTTCATTGTGAGAAAATGCACATGTTGCCTAAGAGTACATGGCAAAAAGTTACATTCTCCTCATCTGTGTCTCTCCCCAGCAGATCCACTGTCAACAGATTGCTGTCTATCTCTAGACCTAACCTACCCCTCCCTCTCCTTCCCTCTCCCCCCTCCTCTCTCACAAACACACACATACACATACGTTGTATTTTCCTCTATTCAGAAATGGGTATACCTTCTTGAGGACAGATGCTCACAGGGCACGCAGCTTGGCAGGAGGAGCAGAAGAAGCACTCCACTTGTCCTTTCGCAGAGCAGTGGCTCTGCCTTCACATCCCAAACATCCCCATCTCTGCCCCTTTGTGACCACAGCCATTGCCACTGCCTTAAGTCGGGCTATCATCATCAATTCCTGAGATTCCAGCTACCCCAGCCTTCTTACTTGTACCCCTGCCTCTCATCTGTCCCTCCAAATCCCCTCTTCACCACTGCCAGACAGATTGTTCTCACAGGCAAAGCAGATTATGTACCTCCTAGGTTAAGCCTCTCAATCACTTCCTCTGGCCTCAGGATCAAGGCCATGATCCTTAAGGATGGCATTTAAGGGTCTTCACACATTGACTCAGCACAGGGGCTCTGCACCAGGTGGCCTGGGTGTGAATTCTGGCTCTGACACTTACCAGATAATGGCCATGAGCAATCCATTTAACTCCCTGTGCCTCTATTTCCTTATCTGGAAAATGGGAACAATGATGATAATACCAAATCTACCTCCATGGATTGCAGTGAGGAGTAAATGAGTTCACTTGGGTAACAGAGCTCCTTACAGTACCTATTGAGCTAATCCCCCCCCAACAGTACAAGAGCACTTGCTGCTTCAGCCCCTGATGCCCTCAGTCTCATGGCTCTGTGCAAGTCACAAAGTGTGGCTGGACATGGAGGGAGGGAAGAAAGGGGCTGTGAGAGAGGCTGGATATGGCCTCATTCCCAGGAGTTGAGAAGAAGATCTGTTTTTCACCAAGCAGTTCACTGAGGGGGTCCTGGGAAGGGGATGGAACTGCAAATACAAGTCCCCAAGGCCCCTCCCTGCAGCCCCTGCACTGGGTCCTGGCAGGGAGGCAGGCCTGGATGCCCAGGGGTCTCTGGGAGCTCCTGAGCCTCAGTTTTCTCATCTAAAAATCAGGGTTCAAATTTACTTCATGCAGTAGCTGTGAGATGAAGGGACTATTGCACAGAACCCCCAACACAACACCTGTAGAGTCATAGGTGTTCAATAAACCCTTGGGGAGGGGAGCAAAGGGAAGGGTGCAGACACCCAGGCAGGAGCACAGGATCAAATGCTGCCTTCCCATCACGCAACCCCTATAGAGTGAAAAAATGGGACACTTCCCATGTACTGCAGGAGTGCTGCTGGTTTTCTCTTGGAGCCAGGGTGAGGAAATAGAGAGTTTAGCTGCAATCCAGCACACATGGGGCAACAGAAGGAGGGTAGCGAACTCTTCCCTCCTCGGAGCCTCAATCCACTCATCTGTAAGGTAGGCATAATATCACCAGGCCCACAGGTCTGTTGTGAAGCTGAAACGAACTAATGAATAGAAGAGCCCATTACGCAGAATGCAGGCAGGTACTGACTGGTTTATCACCTGCAGTAAAGGAACTTAGCATCAAGGTTCTGAGCACTGGCTTTCCAGTAAAACTGATGTAGATGAAAGTCTGGATATACAATTTTAGGCAAGTCACTTAAGTCTCCTTAGTCTCAGTTTCCTCATCTGTAACATGGGAATAATAGTACCTGCTTCAGAGGACTTGGGAAGAAATTCACTGAGATGATTTTAATACACTTTCCAGCCTATGTAAACATATTTGATACATACTATTTTTTAAGATAATATTATTCCTTGAAGACAGAACCTAGGTCTTAAATGTCTTTCTTTCCCCATCTTAGCCCCAACGTCTGCATACAGCTGGCACTCAATAAATCCTTGTTAGCTAAGAAATCCTTAGCTCTCAGAAATTGTAGGGCATTATGGAGTAGCAAAACCACAGGGACTGTTGAAGATTATTCACTGCAACCACCTTACTATACAGATGGGAAAACCAAGGCTCAGTGAGCAGAAAGAACAGGCCTCAAACACAGCATGTGAGTTGTACAGCTGGACCAAGACCTTCTGACCAGAAACCAGCACCCCATGTTCACCAAGGTAGTCCCTTCTCTGAAGTTATTTCTAAGGAGAAGAGATGTCCCTCAAAGGCGGAGGGACACCTGCTATGGCCTCCCCAGAATCCCACCATTCTAGAACCTCTTTATCCAGCTTTCCTGGCCTTGCCCTGGGCCACATCTAGCTGGCGGCCTATCCCTGCCTCAGCCTGCCCTCCCTCCACTCTGAGCAGCATAAGGCCGGGTGGTCCATAATTGCTTCCTGTCCTCACAGGCTCTGTTTGTTTGCTCTGTGGCCGCTTCCTCACACCCCAGCACACCGGAGGCACTGACCAGCAGTGTGGGACTCCTGGGGCCCAGCCCCCAGCCTGCTGTCAGATGTTGGGCCAGCCCTCCCCAGACCCACCACCTGGAGCCCAGGAACCCAGCAAGGCCCTGAAAACACCCCCTCAGCACCTCCCCCAGCTTCCGCCACCCCCAGCAGCTGGTCCTGTCCCCAGCTGGGAGAGAAGCAAAAAAATCAATAGGTGGCAATTCACGGGGAAGCCCTGGTCAGCCTTGGGCTGAAGGGGCCAAGCTTCACTTCTTCTAGCCCACCCCCACTTCTTGTCCCAGTTCAGTGGACTCATGCAGTCCAAATGACACTGCCTCATGCCAAGACTTTGAACCTCCACTGAGGTTGGAATGTGCATAGCGAGTGAGGTGGGGGGTTACTAAGTTTGTCCCTGAAGGTCTTCCAGTCTAGGGTAAAACAGCTCAATGCATTGACACAACAGACCTTGGCTTCAAACCTGCCACTCACTGTGTGATGTTAAAGCAAGTTATTTCAATTTTCTTAGCTTCCATTTTCTCATCTATAAAATGGGACTAATACACTCCACTACCGCTTCTCCCAGAGTTGTTGTAAGATTGACATGAGTCATTCTGCACACACTGCCTGATAGAGGGGTGGATGGGTGGGAAATAGGTAGGGTCACCAGCTATCCTGGTTTACCTAGGACTCAGGGGTTTCTCAGGATGTGAGACTTCCAGTGCTAAAATCTGGACAGTTCTGAACAAACCCAAATGACTTGACCATGCTAAGAGTAGGTGTTAGATGAGTGTTTGTTCCTGGAAGCAGGCCCTGCTGCCTCTCTCTGAAGACCCTCTCACTTCTCCACATAACTACACAGCACTTACATTCTTCAGTCTAAACGTCTCTTTTTTCCCAGATCTGCCCCCACTCTTCAGGAAACCTCTGCACTCACATCACTCAACTGTTTCTACATCCCCTTCCTCAGCATCTGTGTGCACAGCTTCTCCTGCGCCATTGGGCCTTCTCCCCTCCATCCCCTCTGGCACCTCATTGTCTTTCTGCAAACAATTGTATAAACCTCTCCTCTGAGGTCCCTGCATCGTGTCTCATCCTCTGCTCTTGTAACCACCCACCTAATTAATGATCCTCTCTCCACTTTGGGTACCAGCCCTACCCACACCATACACAGCTTGTGTCCCACATGCCGTACACATCACTGGGATGCCCACACTCTGTCCAAGTCTCAGGACAAGAAATTTCAGGTTGATGTAGGAACATTCTGACAGACAGTGGGATAAGGCCTAAGAATCAGGATAGAGGGTATTAAACTTTTCCTCTAAGGGTAAGCATTTAAATACAGAACGATTAATTGCAAAGGGTAGGCTGTTGTCTGGGAGAAAAAGGATGGCTGCTATGACCTCAAAGGGGTTTTTGCATCTACTACCTTGCTTCAAAGGCCTCTGGGATTATTTTCCCTCCCCAAAGCCCCTGTCCTGGAGCCTTGGCAGGCCAGGCCAGGACAAACACAGCACTGAATTCCATTTAGTTGGCTTCGGGCCGTACATACTGGAGGAAAGTGTGTGCATAGGGTGTGTGTTAGGGGGATGTTGATGAGTGGGCTATGCCCGGGGTGAGCAGCCCCTCAAGGCCTGTTCCTCTTTTCCAGCTGGGGAGACACTCTGAGCTGGCTGGAAAGCTCGGAAGGCAGGCGCGCGGGCATGGAAAGGACACTGCCGTCTCCTTGGGGCCCCTGCCCGCCTCCAGCTCACACTGCCCCTCCTCAGCCCCCGAGGAAAGCGCCGTCAGCAGAATTCCTCACGTCCTGCTGCTGGGGCCATGTTTATCTAGCACAGCAAACCTTCCCAGAAGCGTCCTGGGGCAGCCTCAGAAACACAGACTCTGAGCGGGCTTGAGAGCTCGAGTGAGGGAGCTACACGGTGACTCAGAGTGAGGGAGAGCCAGCAGCTGGAGAGACAGAGGAAGAGAGACAGAGGGGAGCTCAGAGGTAGAGGGTGAGAGGCAGGAGCTAAGCTAACAGGGCGCCCCTCAGGAGAAGCAAAATAGTGATACTGTGAGATAGAAACAGAGGGGAGCAGACCCCCAAAAAGAATGGGGGGCTGACTGACAGATGATGACAAAACCAAGACAGAAAGAAACAGAAATAGAGCCAGGGTGATAGGGAAGAAAAAGAAGCAGAAGAAATAGAAAAATAGAGGGATGGATGCAGGAGGAGCAGTGGAGAGACAGGAACAGGGCTGGGGTGGTTAGAGGGGTTGGTGACGGCAGAAGCAAGAACAGCCTTAGAGGCTGTGGGGTGGGCTGGATAGGGCAGCCTCAGTGCCCACTCCACATGCATACGTGCACGGCCGAAAGGCCCAGCCCCAGCCCCAGCCCCAGCCCCAGCCCCAGCCTCAGCCCCAGCCGGCTGTTTGCAGAAGGAAGCCAGCTCTGTGGTCAGGCCGCCCCAGGCCCGGCGGCTGCCACCCCCTGCACTTAATGAGATTCTTGTTCAGAGCTGCGGGAGATGGGGCCGGGCTATGGAGACCCCGCAGCGCCTCTGCTCTCACCCGAAGGGGGCCTGGGCCTGGGCTGAGGCCCAGGGAACTGAAGGGGCTATGCAGGAAGGTGATCAGACAAAGCCTGGCCACTGAAGCCACTAGGCATTGGGAATAGAGGGGAGAGCAGTGGCAGAGGGCCCTGCAGCTTCTACAGAGCTCTGGGGAGTTGGGTGCACAGGAAAGTGTGTGGGGCTGGCCAGCAGACAAAAACCCTGGGTCCTCCCCCACTCTGGCTAAGTGACCTTGAGCAAGTAGCCTCCTTTCTCTCTGGAACTCTATTTTCCCTTTTGTCCCCATGAAAAGCAAACTCAAGCGGGGTGGCAGGGGGTGTTACATAGAGAAGCAGAATGTGTGCCCTGGCTGAGGGGACAGCCTCGACTCAGCTTCAGTTGTTGCCTTGTGTAAACGGGGCCTGGTGTTACTAGATCTTGGGATTTTGTAAAAGTTATAAATCTGGATTTTTATGTAAAAATCTCCTGAATGTTAAATGATGGCAGCTAATTCCTTTTTAATGTAGGCACTGTGTGAGCCAAAGAAAATACTGTGAGGGTCTTAAGTGGCCCATAAGGTGCCTGTTTATGGCAGTCTCTAAGGCCCACATCAGCTCTGACAATCGCCACATCTATTGCTCTCCACCATCCTGAGGGGAGTCCAAACCTCACCCAAATCTCACACCCTTAGAGAATGGGCAGAATGTATCACCAGGAGTAGGCTGCCTTACCTTGCCCTGGCACTGGGTGGGGGAGACGTGACCCAAGATGCTAGGCTTCTGGATGGCCTGTTTAATGGCCAGTGATCTTGCTCCCATAGCCCCCACCTCTCCCTACCTCAGCCAAGCCCTCTAAGACCTTCCTTTGGGAACACATTGTGCCTGGGCCATTGCAAAGCCATAGCTGCTCTACCACTCACCCTCAGGCCCAGGCTGGAGAGAGGCAGCGCCCCAGAGCCACATCCACCCGTAACCCTGTCCTTACCCAGACACTCTGACTCCAGGTCCCAGGCTTCATAAGCACCGCCCTGGCATGGAGGGGGCAGGGATGGGGATGGAGGGGGCGGGGAGGAATGAGGCAGAGCATCCTGGTGTGTGCACCCCCACTCCTTCCCACTCCACAGCTCACGAAGCCCAGCCAAGCATGACAAGGGTTAATTGGATACCCCCAGCTGGAATCATAGAATCATAGGGCTGGAACGGACCTTGGAGGTCATCTGTCAGAGGAAGAGGAGAGATTTTAATTACTCGATTCAGCTGGGTTGGAATCACCCAGCCCAGGTTGTTTATCGAAGAGGAGGTGAGGCCTGGAAGGGCTGCTCGGCTGGGAGCCTCTGAAGGGTAGGGCCTGGCCTCTTTGGTCACATTCCTGTCAGTGCTGCCCCTACCCCCAACAGTGCCTCACTCTGGCATGGGCACACAGCATTTGGTTGAATAATTGACTAACAGGCAGAACTAATGGTACCAAGAGAGACATCAGTGCTAAGACCCTGAACCAGGAAGGAATGGTCAGAGCTCTAGGGATGGCTCCACTCAAGGTCACACAGCTAGGAAGTAGCTGCACTGAACCCTTTCCCATTACCCTGCTATGCCTCTTTCATGGGACTGGAGCAGGAACCTCAAGAGCCACCAGGAAGAAGGGACCAGACCCTCACCCTCCACTCCAGTAGACTTGGAGCCCCTTCAAGCTTCCTGGTCCAGTCCGTGCTTCCCAGTCTTCTAAGGTCCACTCACAGTATGACCTTAAATGAGAAAGCTTTGTCTCATAATTCCCTTGACAAAACCAGGGAAAAAAATGTTAGTTACAGCAAGAAAGCTTAAGGTCAGACATGAGGAAGAACTTCCTGAAGGTGGAACCTACAGAAGCAGCAATCCAGGCAGACTGCAGTCTCCTGCACTGACCTGGAAGCCCAAGGGGTTGGGGAAGTAACATTCAGAGCTGGGCAAAGGCTGGCTGAGTGACTTTTCCACCTGTATGTGTAAGCCCAGAGCTCAGAATTGGGGATTGGGGGGACCCCAGAATGGAGGGAAGTCAATTCACCTAATTTCCTATCTACTAGTCTAGAGCTAATGGCACCTAGGAATGTTCCCAGTCCAGCACTAAGGCCACTGATCAGAGGTGGAAGCTCAAGGCCACCACTCTTTCTCCAGAGAAACCACCCAAGGGGTAGAACCCAGCTGAGACAGACAGACCCAGGCCCACCCTCTGTCTTCACTGCAGAGAAGCTCAGAAATCAATGTTGGTCCCTTGGCTCAGAGCCCAAGGTGGAGATGGGGACGATAGGCTGAAGGATACAGAAGGGGATGGTGGCCATGATCACAGACACAATGTGGGGAGGTGGGTATGGGATGGGGGTTGGGGGGAGCCACACATCTCCATCCCAAGGCAAAGGGGAGTGAGAAAGACACAGAGCTCCCTTGGGAACTCTCAATATCGCTTTAAAGGGTGTTCATAGTTACCTTGTTCTCTGCTTTAAAAGTCCTGAGGGTTTAATAACACTTTTAAGTGGCATCTTCTGTGGGGGAAGTTCCCATTGGCTACAGGCCCAGCCCGTGTCATTTCCATCCCAATGCCTTTCCCACAGCCAAGCAGTGTATTTATCTCAGCCCAGCAATCAAAGCTTCTGCACCCTGGAAGTTCCCCTTGATATCTAGCCTCCATCTTTCCTGTTATAGTACCCCACTCTCTTTCCTCCTGCTCTGCCCCAAAATGGACATTAAGTCCTCTTTGGTCCCTGAATGGACAAAGTTCAGAGTAGAAACCTCCTGCTGTTCAGGAGGTAATCCCAGCACCCTGCCACCTGACAGTCCTCACCACCACCATCCCCACCCAGCACATACCTTCCTGGGAACTGGCTGTGGGGATTCAAGTAAGGGCCTAGGACAAATCAAGCTGAGGATCTATTCCTGACAATGGGTTGCAGGAAGAAGGAAAAGAAGGAGGGAGGGGTAGAACTGGGTGGCCTTTGGGCTAAGTCAGATAATAAACCTAAGCCACCTGCTGTTTGAGCCCAGAGTATAAATCGCTAATCGGTTTGGGACTTGCACATCCGCTAATGAATTTCTTTCTATTCCCAGAAGGTCTCTCTGGAGCCGCCCCACTGGCAGGGGGCCAATCAAGGAGTTTCTGGGGCTGGGGGCAGCTCTTGCATCCTCCAGCCCTACTTCTCCTTTCTCCCAGCCCCATTCAGCCCCTCCTAGCCCCCTGTCCTCTATGCTGCTTGCCAGGTCTGAGAACTGAGAGGGAGAAGGGGGAGGAGGGGCTCAAAGGGAGCCCAGCATGCCAGAGGCCCCAGGCAGGGACAGGTACCCAACCTTGGCCCTCTCTTTTCCAACCCTACCCCAATGTTCAGCAGCCCTCTAAGTCTCTCTAAGAGGCTCACAGAAGCAATAGAAAGAGTAAAGGCTCTGGGGTAGAGCCAATCTAGCTAGGCTCCATCCCAACCCAGCTTGCTATGAGACTCTAAGGAAGCCATCTCTCTAGGCTTTGGTTACTTCTGCTGTAAAATGGAGACAATCATGCCTGCATGATTGAGGGTTGGTTGAGGAGTGAATTAGATCTTGTAAGAGAAGCACCTAGCCTAATGCCTGGCACTTAAAAGATACTCAATGCATGGACCTTATCTCTTTCTCCTTTGATATCATGCAGACAGAGGGGCTGGCCCCTCTTGGCCTCCAAGCGGAATTATGAAAAATGGCAGCAGAATGAAGTTGAGTGAGGGATAAAAACCTTCCTGACTGGGCCTGTAACCCCACCCCCACCAGCGTTGGCTTTTTATGGCAGCATTTCCCACTGCCACCTGCTTGAACTTCAGAAGGAGCTATGGACTGCAGAGGCAAAGGCTGGATGGACTGACCTTGCCCTTCTAGTGTGTCCTGTGGCCTAAGGACTATGGGCACCATTGTCTGGACAACTCCTAGGCACATACAGGCTGCTTAGGAAAGGTCTCAGGACTATAGGTCCTGGGGATAGATCAGGAGACAGGTAGCCACACCTCTGAGGGCCCAGGGCTGTGGCTCTCCCAACTGCTCTGGTACTCTGTTTCCCTGCTCTGTCGCCGCTTGGTGCCCAGAGAGCTTGCATGTGAACAGGGAGCAGACCAAAGACAACTGACTGAAGGACAGTGTGACAGCAAAATGGGAAAATCCTGCATCCTCATTGAGCCTCCAGCCGACCGCTCCTTTTTTCTGAGCTCAGCTGCAGGGTTCTTTGCATGTGTGTCTTCAGGGGCTACTGCAAGAGGATGTAGGGGTTGGGTTCCCCACTGAGGCTGCAAGCTGTGCAGTTTATGTGGCTAAATAATAGTTTTCCAACCTTTCATGGTTCCTTTCTGTTCTGACACTGTAAGATTAGATGAGGTTAATGCTTTACTGGAAAGTTCATCAGTTTATCTAACCTATGTCACAGGAATCCATAATCTCCAAAGAAGCTAGAACAGAACGATCTTCACTTCCTACGTAGTAACGTGGAAGAGATAAGCAATGCACACCAAGCCTCTCTCCCCTCCTGGCCTCAGTGTCTCCATCTTTACAAATGTGAAGAATTGGATTCAATCTGTTCAGGAGGTCGTCCCATGGTTGGTTCCCTCCTGCAGGCAGGAAGAGAGCCACCCTCAAGGACTAACAGAAACCCCATATTAGAGGCTGTCTCTGTCTCTATAAAGCCAAATTGAGTAGCTGCTTCTGAGCCAGAACAAGATGAACCCAGTTTTGCCCCATCCTAGCCTCCAGGGAACAAGTTTTTCCCTCCCTGTGACTCTCCCAAAAGGCACTAAAAATCAAATGCTTACATTCTCCAGGGTGTTGATGGATGCAACCCAGGCCCACAGAAGGGCTCACTGGAGCGGTGCAGCCCAGCCTAGCCTGAATCTCACCAGAGGCCCCACCAAGCCAGGACCATGTGAGAGCCTGCCTGGGCCTCAGCCCCAGGAGAGAGGGGTCTGCTGGAAGAAAGAGCCGAGACCCACACAGATAAGGAGATTCGAGAAGTACCCAGCTTCTCCATGGCTAGCATATACCCTCTTTCCACCTCTACTCATAGAGACCTCAAGACAATTGGAGCTGAAAGGGAACATCTAGTATAATGCCCTATAGTACAGATGAAGAAACTGAGGCCACAGAGAGGGGAAGGAACTTGCTCAAGCCTCCTGACATTCCCATAATAATAACGGCTGACGTTCACAAGGAGAATCCCCGTGTCTTACGTCCTGGCATGCTCACTGAGTCTTAATATGTTCAATGAGGCTGCACAGAATGGCCATGAAATAGATTTCACTATTATCCCCATATTACAGATGGGGAAGCCAGGGCTCAGAGAGGAATTGACTGGCCCAAAGCCAGGCAGCCTGGAAGTGGCAAAATCTGGACTGGAACCTAGGTTTTTCTGCTGCCAAAAGTTTACACTGTTAGCCATTATTGTTCCAGGGCCTCTTCTGGATTTATTCCCATCTCTACCCCTGCCAGGCTGTGGACCTGCTTATGCACCAGGCACTGGCAGAAGTCTGGGAGGACCTCGAGACTCTGCATGCTGTGGAGACAATAGTCCTTGCCTTCAGGGTGAAGTAAGGGGCACTGTAAAGAGTATTCAATGATATGGGGAAATGCTTATGGTTCAGTGATATATGGGAAACTCAGGGTACAAAACACAATGGCTAAAAGAAGACATACAAATGTCCAACAGGTACATGAAAAGATGCTCATCATCACTAATCATCATGGAAATGCAAATCAAAACCACAATGAGATATCACCTCACACCTGTTGGAATGGCCATTATAACAATTATTGGTGAGGATGTGGAGAAAAAGAAACCCTGTACATTGTTGCTGGAAATGTAAAATGATGCAGTCACTATGGAAAACAGTATGGAGTCTCCTCCAAAAATTAGAAAAGAACTAGCAAATGACCCAGCAATCTTACTTCTAGGTATATATCCAGAATTGAAGTCAGAATCTTGAAGAGATATCTGTAGCCCCATGCATTACTTACAATAGCCAAGAGATAGAAACTACCTAAGTATTCATCAATGGATGGATGGATAAGGAAAATGTGATATACATACACACTCACAATGGAATATTACTCAGTTTTTTAAAAAGAGGATAGCCTGTCATTTGCAGTAACAGGGATGAACCTGGAGGACATTATACTAAGTGAAATAAGTGAGTCACAGAAAGACAAATACTGCATGATTCCACTTATATGAGGAATCTAAAATAGTCAAACTCTTAGAAAGAGAGTATAATGGTGGTTGCCAGGGCCTGGGGGAAGAGGGTACATAGTTTCAGTCATGCAAGACAGGAACGTTGTAGAGATCTGCTGTATAACATTGTGCCTATATATTAACAACACTGTACACCTAAAATTTTGCCAAGAGGGTAGATCTCATGTATGTGATTTTTAAAAAACCAGAATGGCTAATATGCTCTCTTATACATAAAGGAGAATTGTGGGGGTGGGGGGTGTGACTAGAAAGAAAGATACCAAAAAGTTAGGAGTATTTTTCCTGGTTAGTGGGATTACAGGTGATACTTTCTTGGTAATACTCTTCTGTGGTATTCAAACATTCTGCAGTGAGTATGCATTACTTTTATTATTCCTCTCTCCTCCCCTGAAGTGAGGCAGACATAAAGAAACAAACCAACCAAGCACATCAGCAGATGATTTGAAGCCTGACACCCTGAGGATCATGGTTGTGTCTCTACTAACAGTGTGACTGTGGACGAGTCACCCAGGCTCTCTGAGACGCAAACACCTCACCTCTGGAGTAAGTGTTGTGATATCACATTTCTTTGTCTCTGCTGTAGAGCCAATTTATCTTTTCTTTTGGTCCCTCAAGGGAGATCAAGAACAAAGGTGGAGAAACTGGCATCCTTATCCTCAAACAAAGCCATCAAGATGCAAGCAAGTGCCAGGCGTGGCCCTCAGTCTCAACCAGAAATACTTTGTAAGCATTTAAGAGAAAGAGGAGGATGTGTCTGGGACCTAGTTGTGGCCTCAGTTTATCAATGTGGAAAATGAGAGTGCTGTGAGCAGGTCTGCCCCCTGTGCTGTGGAATTGGGAAGAAGGAAGCTCTTGGGCTGGGCAAAGCCTTCCAGCCCAGCAGGCCTCCCTACCACTGCCCTGTCTCCTTGTGCACTGTAGGAGTGGGAGTAGGAATGGAAATGTAGGGCAGGCCTTCAAGATAAGGTGGGGGGAAGGAAGCACTGAGCATGTTGAAAAGGGCCTGCATGGGGCAAACCTCACTTCTCCCCTAAACTACTAGCCAGGCAGACGTTCTGTCATCTTGGTTGCCACACTGCAGGTCCCTGACACTCAGGACATGGCTGTGTAATCTCTGTTGGGTCCACACTCCAGCACCACAGCGGGACTAGTGGGCTCTGTTACGCCTCTCCAGCCGCCCCAGTCCTGGAGCCAACGCCAGCACCTACCATCTCCCTTTACCCTGTTGACCAAGTTCTCAAGTTCTAGGGCAGGGGAAGACTGTGCCCCACAGTGACCAGGCCATGTTGCCCAGGGGCAGCACCCATTTGGAGTGCCCAATGCCTATCCAAGCAACTCTCAAAACTCCTTTAAGCAGCCTGGCAGAGGTTTCAAAACAATCTCGACCAGTTAAGCTCTCCTCTACCTGATGGAGCCTCCCTCTGCCCAGGACAAAGCAGTCCTCCTTCAGAGCTTTTTTACACTCTCCACATGCTTGGACATCCAGTTGTGTTTCCCTCTGGAGACTGGGAATCTGACAGCTTAGTCTTCTCTACAGAAAAAAATAATTCATATTCGTAAGGAGACAAAATTCTTTGCCTGCAGGTTTCTGTAGGTTGAAGGATCTCGCTTTCTCCATTTCCTTAGATAAATCCTAGAACATTAGAACTGGAAAAGAAGATTAAATGTAATCTTTGTGCCCCAATCCTCCCCACATGCATCCATTGTACAGAAAGGCCTTCTGAGGCCCCTACATGGGAAAAGCCCAACACCAGGTTCAAAGCTAACTGGTGGTAGAGCTGTAACAAGAATTCAGAGAGTCCAGGTCAGGGCCATCTCTCACCTCGCCCCCCTAGCCTCTGCCCCAAAGGGATGCACACTCTCAGCTTCCCTCTGAGGCCACAGGGGGCTGGGACAAGTCCCAGGGTTTTCTCCTGGATGAGAGAATCTGGGATTCTGGGGTGCTGACCTCATCACACCTATCTCCCCTACCCCAATGACCTTAGCCCTGCCCTGCCTAACTGGCTTCTCCCCAACCCCTAGCCTGTACCCACCCCAGCCCTCCACCCCTTTCCCCAGTGGGGAGGTAGCAGAAGGAAATGTATCTGAATTTCTTTCTGTCTGTAATGTATAGCTGCACTCACATTTGCCCTCTCTCTCCATCTCATGGATGTCTTGCAGGTTCTCTCCCAATTGTCTTCATCTCTCTCCCTGTCTCTCAGTCTATCTTTCTGTCTCTCTCTTCCACATAATATCAGTCTCCTCCAGATCTTTCTTTTACCCTCACCTATTGTTTAGTATCCCTGTCTCAGTCTCTCTCTCACATGCACTGATTCCCTCTGTCTCTCTGTCTCTCTCACACTGTTTCTCTTTCTCCCACTTTCCTGTCTCTCTCAGTGGCTGTGGGTTCCTCCCTATTAGTCTCTGGATCATGATCTCTCTCTCTCTCTCTCTCTCTCTCTCTCTCTCTCTCTCTCTCTCTCTCTCTTTCTCCATCACTCTATGAGGACTGAGGATGACTATCACCTCATTACCTCACCCCTCCCTAGAGTAAGCAGGAGCATGTGGGCCAGGCTGAGTGGGGACAGGGATGGATGCTGATGGTATTAGGTGCTTGTGAGGTTCTCCTCCCCAATGTCAGGCCCTTCATGAGTCAGACTCTGGGAATAACCATCCCAATGAAACCTCTGGGCTGCTGGGATAAAAGATCGGTCCTGACACCCCATAAGTCTTGTGGGCCTGGTAGTTTGTGTCACTATCATCTCTACACTTTACAACTGGCCAATGGCTCTGATGGCATCTGAATTGATCATCACTACAAACTTCTGGGAGGCAGAGCAGGAGATTTTTCTTCCTCCTTCACAGACAAGAGCCTTGAATTTCAAGAAGTCACAGGACTTGGATCAGGATACATAGCCACTCACTGACAGATCTAGAGTGAGAGTAAAAACTGTTGAGCAAAGGTCAACCATTCAGGACTCTTCCACCTCTACTCTGCTCCCGGAACCATGGGCACGACAGGCAAAGGAGCAGGGAGGTGCCCTCTAATGCAAAGGCTTTGTCAACAAACACTGAGGTCCCACATTGAGCCAGAACCTGGGGAAATGCAAAGATGGACAGGAATAAATTATAATATCTGGTGAGGGCTTTACTTTTTGCAAAGTATCTTTCAGACACATCACACTTGCCACCTTTGTGATAATTGAGGTAAGTGGTGATTAAGCTTATACCCACTTCTACTAAGGAGTAGATGGCAGAGATGGGATTAGAGCCTAGTCATCTAACCCTCTACCTAGTGCTTTTTCTACCCTGCTCCACAGGCAGCAGAGGGCCCCAGCAGCCCAGGCCCTCTGCCACCGGGAAGGTTGGTGTCAGCCATGGGGCCTTCACCAGGGCCAGCTCAGGCTGCTCTCCCAGGGCTGAATGGTGGGTCCATCCCAAGCAGGGTGAGCTCAGTGTACAGGAGAGAAGGGTGCTCCAATTCCAGGACCAGACACAAGGGATTGGTCACTGCACCTTACCCTTCAAGTCTGAACCCAGCCCAAATGGCCCATGGTGGCCAAAAAAGAAAAAAGCTGCTGTGGGAGAAGGGCATGGGTTCCTCTCAGAGTAACAGCACAGAGGAGTGTTCCTGGCATGATCCAGAGCCCCCAACCCTGCTTCCTGCCCTCATCCCCCAAACTCTGGTTTATAGAAGAGCAGTTGTCTGCTTATTGTCTGTCTCTCAACTATAATGCCAGCTCCATGTGGGTAAGGATTCTCACATTTGTTCACTGCTTGATGCCCAGTGCCTGCAGCAGTAACTGGCACAAAGCACATACTCAGTAAATAATTGTGGGATTGGATCAATGAATGAATGTTATACCAGGAACCCCATAAGTAGAGAGGAGGGTTTCATAGCCTAAGATATGCCTGCCTCCTTCTCCTGGGCAGAATGGGGGAGAACATACCTCCAGCAGAGTTCAGACTCTACATATCCCAGAGCACCTGGCACACACTCCTGTGAGACCTCACCTTCTCCTGAGGGCTGTACCAGGCCTCAGAGGTAAGGAACAAAGGGCTTCCCATGTGTTCCCACAGAGCACAACCTGTCCTAACTCACAGACTTGTAGGGTATCTGGTAGAGTCCATTACAGTCGGGGAGACTGAGGCCTGGAGAGAAGAATAAGGAGCAGACTAAGGTTACTGTGGGTCAGCCTGGAGCTAGGCTTGGAGGCCTGGGCTCCTGGTACTCCAGACTCTCCTGTTGGACTTGGGAGGGATCAGGGAAGGGAAGGAAAGGCAGAAAGGCTGCCTACACCAGGCCTACTGTCTTTGGCATGTTTGCTGCCTTTCATTTCCGACCCATATTATACTTCGCCCTTCCTTGGGAGGTGGCATAGGGGCCAAAGTGGTGATGAATAGGGATTTCCATCTCTGCCCAGGCCCCAGCCTTGGCCCACTCTTGTCCCAGCCCCAGCCACACATCCCCACATTTCATTCCTCTCCTGAGATGGAAACTCTATCTCCACTCACACTTGCTCCCTTTATATCTCTCCCCTCAGCTTTATGGGGCGTCTGTGGCAAGAAAGAATGGGGGGGGTGGGCTGTGGCTCAGAGACTGTCCTTTATTAGTTCTCTCTTCCCGGGAAAATGAGGGGCTACAGCTGGCTGCCTGTGTGGGTGGGGTAAGCTGGCCTCTGGCTGCTGGAAAGGCCGCACATCTGGGGGTGGGGGCTTAGAGGGGAAGCTGAGATGAATTACCTGTGTGTGCTGGGAGAAGCAATTGGGCATATGAGCATGCTGCCTGCCACGCTGGAATTAGGGAGCCAGGCTGGGGGCTCCAGCTGGGGACCTGGGAGCAGGCAGAGCCTCCATAGAGGGCAGGCAGTGGCAAAGCCAGGAAGAGAAAGCCCAGTCTCCCCAAGAAAGAAGAAAGAACTATTTTCAAACTCAGGCACAAATCTCGATAAGTGGAGCCTGCCCTTCTCCATGGCACAACCTTTTGTAGCCACATCACCAGACCCACATTCTTCCACTCCCCTCCCCATCCAGCCCAAAGCCACATCCACGTAAGCCTTCCCATCTCCATGCCTCTTCCCAGCAGGCATGGATGCCCCATGATGCGTCCTGGCCCCTTGCCCACCATGCATACACACATGCGCACGCACAGGCATTCTCTGTTTCTCTGAAAACACTCCCCCCTCCCTGTCCCACTCCAAGACCACCATTCACAACTCTGCCATTTAATAGCCTTGTGTGACTTCAGTTTTCTTTATCTGGAAAATAGAGCTAATCATTCCAAGACAGAATGTTTGAGTTTTTGAGACCATTAACAGGTAACACCGGGCTCTCAGCTCCTGTCTTGGATGGCAGTGGGTGAAATGGGCTTTGGAGCCCAACAGAGTAGGGCCTAAACACAGGTTATACAACTTACCACTGAGTGACCTCAGGCAGGTCACTACTGCCTGTCTCCCTGAACCTTACTTTCCGTACTTACTATATGGGAAGAAGAACACATACTCGGTTGACCAAAAAATTTGTTTCATTTTTTTCCATGTGATGGCTCTAGTAGTTCTTAGTTATCTTTAACTTCATTCAAAACACTGTTGTTAGATTGTATTGTGACAGTTCTCATATTAGCATGCATTTTTAAAAAACTTATCAACACTGGTGAATTTTTGTGTACCAATTTTAATATTGAAGATCGAGGAAAATAAGCAATGTTTTTGGTGTATTATGCTTTATGATTTCAAGAAAGGTAAAAACTCAACTGAAATACACAAACAAAAGATTTGTGCAGTGTATGGAGAAGGTGCTGTGACTGATTGAACGTATCAAAAGTGGTTTGTGAAGTTTCTTGTACTGTTGACATTTTGACCAAATCTTTGCTGTGGGGCTGCCTTATGCATGGGAAGATGTTTAGCAGCACCCCTGGCCTCTACCCACTAGAAGCCAATAGCAGGAGATAGCTTACATACTCAAAATATCCAAATCATTAAAGTTGTTGGTGAAAATGAAAAATGTGACTTTTATTATACAGAGGAAACTAAATGGACTTTTTGGCCAACCCAATACCTTGCTACGTGGCTGAGAGAATTTACAGTGACATGTTTGGAAGACCGAGTCCTTTTGCATGCTATGAAATGTACCACCAGGCTGTAAGACTGTGTCCTGATGATTTCTTCCACCTTGTCCTCCTAGCCCTGGTCCTTGGGGGCCCTCAATAGAAATGTGCCCCCTCGGCTCCAAAGGTGTCAGAAGAGCCAGGAGGCGGCTTAGGGTCAGAAAGCCAGGTGGGCTGACTGGGCCCTGAGCCTTGAATGTAGCTGCTGGGGACAGTGGAGATAGCCCTTTCCTTCCCACACCTCCCTGCTGCCCCCCCCCAAGAGGCAGCCTCCTCTCTGACATCATCTTCAGGCAGTTCCCCTGAGGGCCATCCCCAATTTTCATTTCCTCTCAGTAATCCTCACACAGTCCCTTTGCACAGCCCGGAACGGCCTCTGTCCCAGAGCTGGCTCCGCTCACCAGATATTTGTTGCAGCTCACAAACATAGATTTCTCAGCTGGGCGGGCCTTTCAGAGTTCATCACCTCCAGTCCCCTTCCCCCAGGGCTCTGTCATGGGAATGAGACTCAGGGGAGGGGAGCCAGGGCCCCTCCCACTCATTCAGCACCTTTGTGCTAATTAGAAAAGCGCACCCCCTGTAGGCAGATGCACCCTGAACCAGTGTAAACAGAAGGTAGGGTGGATGTCAGTCCCCACTCATACCCTCAGCCAGATGCCCTTTTGCAGCTCAAAACCTGGACGACTATGCACAGGGCAGCTCTGGGAGACAGCCTGAGCCTTCTAACGCATGCTCAGAAAGCCTAGACTGGGCTCCTTTAGAGATCTTACTGCAGGAAAAGCCAGGAAGGTTATAACAAGTCCTGGAACAGCTCAAGAGATAGAAAGTCACCAAAGGAAGGCAATCTGCTCCCTCTGCAGCCGGCCACCTCCGAAGCAAAAGTACAGGTGGCAAGGCCACCCCGGAGATTCCAGTGGTTAGGGAGGGGATGCAGGGCTGAGGGAAGCTTGGCACAATGAGTTCAGCAATGAAGTGCAAAGTGAAAACCAAAGATGGAAGGCCTGGAGTTGTTTGGAGAACAGGACTGGAGATTCCACCAGTGTGGTCAGGGCTGAGAGCTAAAGGGAAAGAGGGGTCAGTGCTATGGGGCTCTGGAGAGAACCCTCAGTCCTGTATCAGGTCAGGCCACAATCTCCAGGATCAGGGTAGCAGGCAGTGGTCCACCAGGTCTGTGTGCAAATAGGACCCATCCCCTAGCAGAGCAGTTCCTGTTCTGCCTCTTTCTAGCCCCAGGATCCCAAGGTTGTAAATAATCATTAGAACAGAGAACACATTTGTTTAGCACTTTCACATACCAGCTCCTCCCTTGTGCCTTGAAGGAAGCAAATCTCTAGCCCCGTCTATCTTTAACCTGGCAGAGCCCTATTCATCTTTTCAAGGCTAGTACAGATGTCGCCTCCTCTGTGAAGCCTTCCCTGACCTCCCACCTTCACATTCTCTCAGCTCCCATAGCTTCTTGCATTCCAACTGTCACCATGCAGATCACACTGCACTGTATCTCTTGGTTTTGTCTGTCACCTCCACCAGACTAAGGGCCCTGAGCACAGGGCCTGTGTCTGATTTGCCTGTGAGTCCCCAGGGCCTAGCACTGAGCCTGGTACCAGGAGGAGCTTAAGAAATGCACAGTGGGTAGATAAATGAAATGAAATGGACACATGTCACTGTGTACTGGGTCTGAGGAAGGCAGTAAACTTGACAACTGGGCTGGAGAGCAAAGGTCCATGACTGTTGTCATTGCAGGGCCCCAGCCCATGTCTGGATCAGGACACAGGTATGGCAGCCAGGGCAGAGAGATGGAGTGGAACACAGGCCTGTGAAGGTCAGTTCCCACTCATGCTTGCCCATCCTCCTGACTGTTCCTCCTCAGTCTGCTTCCAGCTCTGGACAAGCTCCAGGAAGCCAAGGCAGAACATATCCAAGTGACATCTGACCCACCCCTGTGGTGGGCACCATACCAATGTCCTGTCTTGTTTGCGATGCCAGAACAAACCCAGCTACCTCTTTTCCTCTGGCTATCTGAGAGGGTTCCGTCTCCCTTCAGTCCTCAAGTCCCTAGAGGGCCCTGACTGGGGGGCGCAAGCCCTGCTCTGAATTGCCTCTCCACTGCCCATGCTCCAGGTTGGTATTGGACAGCATGACCAAGCAAGGCAAACTGAGACAGAAAGTGAGGCTAGCCTCTGGGGTTCTTAATGCAGCTTTGTCACCAGTCTGTCTGGTGGTGACTATGGTTGAGTGTGTGGTCCTGGCTGACCCAGGTTTGTGCCTGCTGGGGTCTGAAGGGCCCTGGAAGGGAGAGTGGCTCATCGGAGGCCAGAAGAGGACTGACTTGGGTGCTGGAGCATGGCCATCACTACCCAGGGCATCTGGAGGGCTCTAAGGAAGGCAACAGGACCAGGCCTGGTCCCACAAAGGACTGAGGCGAGAGGCATCAGGCGCCCGCCCGTCCACCCGCCACCCGCCTGCCCGCCTGAGCCTGCACCCGCCTGGCCACAGGCTGAGGAAGCATAATCATGCTGGGCTATTTCAGACCCATTATCTCAGCTCAGCTCCTGCTTCCTGAGCAGGCCCCGAATTAGCCTGGCGCTTTGTTCTCAAGTGCATTTGTCAGATCGCTTGGCCTGTACCTCGGGAAGGAGGGAGAGGAGGGAGGGGAGGGCAGGGGCGGGGAGGGGGCGGAGAGGGAGCTGGAGGAGGAACTCGACGCTAATTAAGTCTCATTAAAAAAGAGAAGACGACAATGAGGAGTAAGGAGAAGAAGAAAGAGAAACGAAGTGGAGGGGGCAGGGAAGGCTTGCTGAGGAAGCAGAACAGCCACCCGGGAGACACACACAGAAACGCAGAAATGCACAGGCACAAACGCCCACAGCAAGACATGCAAACACACAGGGCTCTCCTCACATCCTGCAGCCCCCTTCCCAATACTCGGCACTGCCTTGGCTTAGCTGGGCCAGGTCAGATGGAGGCACGGGAACCTGGCCTTCCTTTCAGTGGCCCAGGCTGCCAGGCTAAGGCCAGTCACAGCCTAGTTTCCAATCTTGCCTTGACAATTCAGGAGCACTGTAATCCCCTTGAGTAATCCCCTCTCAGGGCATAGATTTCTACATTTGTCACAAGAGGAGATTCCTCAGGTCCCACTCTGTAAGGTTGATGGGAAGAATAAGTAGCCCTCTGTGCAAAGAGCCCCATGGAGTGCATGGACACAGAGGACACTCTGCCCAGGAGCTCCCCACCCACTGCAGGCTTCTGCCTCTGGCCTGTGCCCTCCCAAGTCAGACCTGGCTGGGCTGTTCTCAAAGCCAGGATAGCACTGCACTAGGGCTGGGGGCCTGCAGGGCTCCCTCCCCTCCTGCCGCTGTTGGCCTGTGCCCCACCCCCAGCGCTAGCCCAGGATGCTTTAATGGACTATTGTTTGGGTGACAGACAAAGCTGCCCAGGGCAGGGAGGCCTCTGTGCCTCCATAAAGGTCCCAAGTATCCCTAACACTCTCTCTCTCTCTCTCTCTCTCTCTCTCTCTCTCTCTCTCTCTCTCTCTCTCAGAATTTTTCATCTTTTAGTAAGTCACATCTCCCAAAGCAAGAGCCCAGCTCAGTGCCAAGCTCACCTTTCACACCACTTCAGCCGAGCCAGGGTCAATGATGAGAAGATCAAGGTTTGGAACGTCTGCTCCATCCCTCCTGGCTGAGCTCAGCCTTGCCTCCTGTGAGATGTAACCTGCATCCCCTGCCAACCCACCTGCCCCATGACAGGGGCTGTCACTCCAGGCAGGATAGTACTTCTTCCCACGCAGAGAAAGGGGACAGTTCCCAGCTCCTGCCAACTCTTTGGAAGATTTAGGTTCAATCTGTGCCTTTGGGGCTGGCATTTACACTCCTGCTTGTGTTCGGAGGCATGGATTAAGATGTCCTTTCAAAAGGTCTCTTAGCTTGCAGCATTCATAAAAGCAGCTTAGTGGCAAGAACATTCATCTGGGAGCCAGACAATCCTGGATTCACAACTCTGCTCTGAAGATCACTGGCCATGAGACCTTGAGAAATTACCTAATATTTCTGAGCCTTGATTTCCTCCTCTGTAAAATGAGGTTCATGACACACCTACTATGTAGGGTACCTATGGGGGGGACATGAGATCATGTGTGCAAAGTGCTTAGCACCATGCCTGGCACATACTACATGCTCAATTCGTTGCACTATTATTTTTTAATTGATATACAATTGACATATCTGTTGTATTAGTCTTAGGTATACACCATAATGATTTATATACTTATACATATTGTGAAATGATCACCACAATAAGTTTAGTTCACATCCATCACCACACAGAATCAACATTGTTTTCTGGTGGTGAGAACATGTTGGGGTATTATTATCCCCCTGCCTCCATTTCTCCATCGTACCCCCACCCTACCTGGCTCAGCCCAGACCCATATCCCTTCAGAGCAGCCCAGGTGCCCCCATGTCTGGTAGGGCAGAGGAAGTGGAGCGAGTCCTGCTGAGAGGGAGCTGGGCCAGGACTTCAGGCGTCCTTGTCACTCTGGGCTCTTCCCCATGTTCTCTGGCAGGCCTGGGGTGGGGGACAGGTTCCCAGGGCTTAGGTTGGCCCAGGTACTGGGGCTTCAACACAGAGAGTCATTGGCTCTAGGAGCAGGAGGGGCATGGCCTGGGGTCCGGAGGCCTGGCTGTCAGTCCCTGATTTGCCAGGGACTCTGCGTGCCATTGGCTGAGTCCCTGATGCACAGAGGTGTCAGCTGGTACCCTCTGCCCCAGCAGTGAGGCTGCAAGGACTCCAAGATGCATACATGGAGGTCACTGCAGAGGCCCTGACCAGCTCAGTGAGGTCAGCAGCACACTCATTCTGGCCTCCCTTCCCTGCATTTCTTCACTTCTGTGTCTGGCACAGCTTTTTCTTGCAGCTTCTTCTGCAGTGTGCCCTCTGAGCCTTTCCGCCCCACATTCCTGTGCAAGCCTTCAAGCAGTCCCAGACTGAGCCGGGGCTCGGATGGGATGCACTGTGAGCTGAGTTCCCATTGTCCGCAAATCGGGACCAGCTGTGAGCAGCCTGAGAGCCCCGGGCTCATGGCCACCCCCACTCCCACTGCAGTTACAGAAGAAGGGAGCAGAGTGAGCCCACCGCCTGCCCGGGGCTCCCCCCACCCCCCCAACACACACAGCATGATCAGCTCCCTAGCCAGGAACAATCAAGCATTATGAATAAAGATGTGCAGCTGGACAGAGAATTCCTCCACACCCACCTGGCCCACCCGGCAGCTCACAGCTTTCCTCCCCCGACCAGGCCCTCTCCACCTCAGAGGTACCCCACCCTGCACACGGGCAGGCAGAGGCCAGTTTCTGGGGGCACAGCACTGCCTCAGACTGGTACTGCCCTCAAAAGAGTACCCCGTTCCTCTGGAAAGAGGTTGCTTGACCTCATCATGTCATAACTTGGGCGGGCTTGTGTATAAGGCATGCTGTGATCTCAGCCATCAGGACTGGTGGGGAATGAGGAAGCCAGACCCTAGGAAAATGAGGCCAAGACCCTCAATCCAGAGCAGGAAGCTTGGTCCAATGGGGTGTGGCCCCTGACCTTGGTCAGGCTCAGTGTTGGGGAAGGTTCAGTGGCAAGAGGCCAGAAGGTAGGTGACCGTCTTTTGGTAGCAGAGGGGTAGAACTCTCAATACTCGACATTGACAATGACATTCTAGCCAGGGCCTGAGCATGAAGAAGATAGCATTTAGCATTCAAGGTTTGGGTGGGGAGTGGGCTTTGGACAGAGAGTCAACTCTGTGAGGAAGACATATGCTATACTGGACAAGTAGTGTGCTTTGGACCCATATGGCTAAGAGTGGCAAGAAAGTCACAACGGACGCAAGTTTGGCCCAGGATTCTCTCCCAGTTCCAGGCATTGCACCCTATATAATAAGAAAGTTTCCGGACAGCTTGCCCATCAACTACTACCCCCACTCCTGCCCCTATGTCCTGACTCTATCCTAAGTTTCCACTCCTACCTCTATCTCAAGAGCCCAGTAGGGCTGAGGTGGCCCAGGTAAGGATTAGCTTTAGACCTGAGAGTTGGGCCTCTAGATCAGTGGTCTCAATTCTAACGGCACAGTGGAATCACCTAGGGAGCTTTGAAAAATCCCTAAGTACCAAGTCATACCCCAAACCAATTGTGTCAGGATGTCTGTGGGCAGGATCCAGCCATCCATAATTTTTAAGCACCCTCCCCCAAGTGAGTCTAATGTACAGCCAAAGTTGAGACCACTGTGAGAGGTCAGCATCCAGCAAAGTGGTTAAGAACAGGAGTTCTGTGAGCAGACAGGCCTGAATTACAGTCCAAGCTTACTTGGACTTACTGCCACTTCATTGTGTTTTGCACTGGGCTGATTACCTCACCTCATCAAACTTCACTTTCTTTATCTGTCAGATTTGACCTCCACAGTCATTGTAAGGATTGAAAGAGAAAATGCTTGCAAACATCTTGGCGTGATCTATAGTAAGTGCTCCAGAAATGCTGGCTGTTATTATTATTAGCTGGCAGGGTTGATTCAGGCAGAGGTTGACATATAGGTCAAAAGCCACCCCTCTTCACCCAGAGGCTTGTAAACTTAGGTTACAGATTGACAATGTCAGGGGCTTTCCCGAAGGTCAGGCAAATTGATGGATGGTGGAGGCATCAAGCACCAGGACCTGAGGCACAAGGAACCAACAGGTCCCATCCACTCATGTTACAAAGATGGGAACTGAGGTACAGGATAGGAAAGAGACTAGACACCTGGTCTCTCGACTTTCAGGCCCATGAGCCCAGGTCTGTGTTCACATGGAAGGAGCTCAGAGGTGAACACTGTCGAGTCTGTCCTCTAAGAAGGCCGTGGCCCAGGCATGCAGATCCGTTACTCACAAAGGATGGGAAGTGATCGGTTCCATCTGGATGGAAAAGTTATATCCACTTAGGGAGCTCTAGAAAAGGCTTTAAAAGGCCAAGGTGGGCCATGGAGAAAGCCTTTGGAAGGAGGGGAAGACATGGTTAAAGACATTGAAGGTTTGGGAGCAGGGCTTAACCTTTCTAATCTTCAGGAAGAGTAAGCTAGCTTATATGTGGAGGATGGAGGAAAACATAGAAGCAGGAAGGCCTGCTGGGGACTCTTATAATAGCTCAGGGGTCATTGATAGCAACATGATTCAGTTCTTCTGTTTTTGCCCCAATTCCCACCCCTCGCCATTGATAACCTCACCTGATCATGCATTGAGGAAATAAATGCCACCAGATTGAAGCTTCTTTTTATCCCCACAAATCACAGTCTCATGATTCCAACTCCCAACCCCATCACAATGGAGACTGAAGCCTTTCTCCCATCTCAGACCAGTCCTTCAAACTACACTAAGGAGCTCACCCTTCTCACCTTTCCAGGGCTTTTTCTGGGAAGGTAGCTCCTTCTACTCTCTGACTCATTCCTTTTCACAAAGACACAAGTTCAGTATCTTCTTTCTTCTCTTTTTCTTTTTTTAAAAGATTTTATTTATTTAGTTTTAGAGAGAGGGGAAGGGAGGGAGAAAGAGAGAGAGGGAAATATCAATGTGTGGTTGCCTTTCACATACCCCCTACTGGGGACCTGGCATGCAATCCAGGCACATGCCCCAACCAGGAACAGAACCCACAGCCTTCTGGTTTGCAGGCCGGCGCTCAATCCACTGAGCCACACCAGCCAGAGCCAGTATCTTTTTTATCACCAAAAAGAAAGAAAAGTGGAAGGGAGGAGTGAGGAGGGACTGAAGGGAAGGAGAGGAAATGGGGAAAGAAAATTTTTTAAACACAAGACTTCCTTTTGATCCATATATCCCTCCAGGTATGGCTGCATTTTGATGCTTTCCTTCACAGGCAAAATTCTCAAAAGAGCCATCTACACTCTATCTCTGCTTTTTCACCTTCCATTCATCTGTCAATCATTACATTCTAGCTTCTCCCCTCATTCCTCCACTAAAATTACTCTTGTCGAAATTACCAACAGCTACCAGATTACCAAATCCAGCAGACACTTCTAGGAGCTAATATTATGAGAGGCAGGTCAGTGTAGTGGTTAAGACAGGGCTTCTGGAGGCAGCCTGCTGGGATTTGAACCCTGGGTCTACCACTAGCCCACTGTGTGACCTTGAGAAAGATAGTTAACCTCTCTGAGACTCAATTACCTAATCTGTATAGTGGAGGTGCTAATAATAGTGTCTACATCATAGGGTTGATGTGAGGATTGAATGAGGTAAATAATACATGTTAAGCACCTTGGCACAGGGCTCGGCACACAGCAGGTGCTCCACGTAGGCTGGCTCCATCAGCAGTTTCTATCTGACCTGACTTCTCAGCAGACCTGCCCAGTGTTGATCAACATTCACCTTCTGTAAAAAGCCTCTTAGAGAGGCTTTTTTCTTCATCCCTGTAAGAACACACTCTCCTGGCTTTTACACTACCTCACTGGCCCCTCTGTTCTCTCCTCCTCTATCCAACCTCTAAATACTGAAATTCCTCAGACCCCCATCCCGTGCTCTCTCCTCCTATTTTCTGTAATCTCTCCCTAGGTGAGCATATCCATTCCCATGGCTTCAAGTGCCATTTATATGTCTGTAAGTCCCAAATGTCCATGTGCATCCCAACCCTCTCTGATCTGCAGCCTCATTTAACTAACCACCTACTTCATAGCTTCACTTGAATGCTTAATGAGCAATCCAAATCCAGTATGTCCAAAGAAATAGTCTGAATTCATCCTAAAATCTGCCCCCCCAAGTCTTCTCATCTCAGTAAATGGCATCATTCACTAGTTGCTCAAGCCAAAATCCCAGAAGTCTTCCTTGATTCTTTTCTTCCCCTCTCTCCCCACGTGAAATCAACCAACAGGTTCTGTTTTTACATGGAGTACATCTCTTCCAACTGTGTCTCTTCATCTGTTCCACCATCCATCTTCTCTCCCATGGACAACCGCATAGGCCTCCTCTTCACTCTTCTGCTTCCCCTCTTACCCTGCTACAGTCTAGTCTCTTCATGGTAGCCAGACTAATTTTCAAAGTGCATATCAGACTTTGTCTCTCCCTGGCTTAAAACCTGGCAGTGGTTTTGGATTGTGCTTGGAATAAATTGCAAGCTTCTTCCTCTGTCTTACAATTGTCCCCAAGCTGTGGTACCTGCCTCATTCTCTGACCACATCTTGTCCCACTGGCTTCCTCGTTCTCTCCACTTCAGCCACACTGACTTCCATCTGCTCTTTAGTGCACATGGCCTCTTTCTGGCCTCAGGATCTTTGCAGGTATTGTTCCTTCTGCCTGGGAAATTCACTGCTCGGCTCTTCACATTGCTGACTCTCTGTCAGCCTTTAGGCCTTAACTTAAATATCACCACCTTAAAAATTCTTCTTTGAACATCATATCTAAAACAGGTCCGCCTATTGTTCTCTATCACAGCTACTATTTACTCCCTTAGTATCTCTTTATGTATCTGTTTTTTTTTCTTCACTGTTTCCCCCACTCAAATTCAAGTATAACAAGGACAGGTAGCTTGACCATCTTGTTCACCATGGATTCCCCAGAGTTTTGTACAGAGACTAGCAAAAACAATTCAATAACTACTGAATAAATGGATAAATGAAGGAAAACAGAAAATGGGACTGGAGAGAAGGCAACAAATTAGAGAGATATTAAAGAAGTAGATGTAAGATTTGGTGATGGATTGAATGTGTGTGGGGGTGAGAAGGAAGGAGGCTGACTCCTGGTTTCTAGCTTTATTAACTGAGTGTTATAGTTGTGCCATTTATGAAACTGGACAATAAGTAAAAGAACCAGTTTGGGAGGAAAGATAGTGACTTCAGCTTGATGCATTCATTGAGTTCCAGACATAAAATATTTGACATAAAATGAACATGCCCAGTAGGTACATTGGGACTTCAGTCCAGAGCTGAGTGAACTATCAGGGCTAATGATCCATAATGGAATGTAATCAGAATAACTGAAAGCAGGAGAGTGGGACAGTACTGCTCTAGAGAGAACATAGAGAGAGAAGAAGACCAAAGGCAAATGCTACTGCAAAACTGACCCATGTATGGCAAGAAAGAGGAGGAAAGGAGCCATAAGATGAAAGAGACTTGGAGCCATTGGATGTCCCCAAAACCAAGTGGAAGAGAAGGACAAGCAGGAAGGGACATGTGATAGGCTCAGATGTGAGAATGGGAAAAAAGCTGCTCAATTTGGTGACAAGGAAGTCATTGGTAACCTTTAAACAAGCAATTTCAGGTGAGAGGGAGAGAGGACAGAATGCAGTAGACTGAGGAGAGAGTGGGAGGTGAGGAGGCAGAGACAGTGTGAGTAGACGATGCTTCCAAGAAGTTTCACTGAGAAAGGAAGGCAAGAGAGAGGATGATAGCTTAAGAGGGAGGCAGGGTCAAGGGAGGGTTTCTTTGAAGGATAGGGGAGAGCTGAAAATCCTTGTAGGCTGAGGAGGAAATAGCACTCATAGGAGGGGGAGAGATGGCAATACAAGAGAAAGAGAATAATTGATGGAGTTAGAGGTTAGGTATGGAGAGGAGGATAGACATGTCTTCCTAGGAGACAAAAGGGAAAGGGAGGAAGAAAGGGAGAGAGGGAGGGAGGGAGTGAGGGAGGGAGGGAGAGATGAAGGAGAGAGAGACTGGGAGGAAAGACACTCAGAGAGAGTCTCAAATAGACAGCCTTTATCTTAGCAAAATTGAAAGCCAAGTATTAGGAGGGGTGTAGCCTTGAGGCTGGAATGTAAGAAAAGTAGAAGATGGGAACAGCAGTCCCTATGGGATGAGTTAAAGATTATGTACCATCAGCATCTACAAGGGCCTCCTGCTGAGGCTGGCAAACTTATAAGTGACAGGAGCCAGTTACTGGCCAGAGCTGGGCACAGCAGAAGGCAGAGCCGGCAGAAGGTGTGCAAAGCTTGAATGCCTTCAAGTCATGAAGGTCATGACTGGCACCAGGGTCTAGAGCAGCAATTTTCAATCTTTTTCATGTGATGGCACACAAAGTAATTACTAAAATTCTGTGGCACACCAGAAAATATATATTTTTTGCTGATCTGAGAAAAAGATATAATTTTGATTCATTCACACTAGACAGCTATTGTTGTGTTGGCTGTTGTCATTTTTTTCATTTGACAATCTAAGGGAAAAGAGGTCAGTGTCCCTGGCTAAATAGTCACATATTGCATGTTTGACAAATTTTTGTGGCACATCAATATGCTGCAGCACACTGGTTGAAAATCGCTGGTCTTCAGCAGATGAAACAGGGAGGTGAGAGAGGCCTGAAGAGGTTGGAGGGCTGGGAGAATGGGGGGTAGGGTATGGAAATGATGGACTGAAATGCTCAGGAAGAGGGGGCACAATTCACTTTTTGTTCATTTATCCAACAAATGATTACTTAACAGCCCAGTGCCAAGCACTGGAACCAAGATCAGATCCCAGAGGAATGAAAGAGACAGTCATCTGAGGGGTTGAGAGTACGTGAGCTGAGCACTGGAAACATCTGAGCTGAAGTCTTCCCAAGGAATGCCAAGGCTGAGATGTGACCATGCCCGGTGAAAAGCTTCAGATGGCTGGGTGTCAGGCTGCAAGGACATCCAGAAGGATGCTGAAGCCAGTGAGGAAGAAAGCAGGGCCCAGGGTGGCCAGTAGGGCTGAGAAAGGGAATAGGGGCTTGTAGTCAGATTAGCATTGCTTTCTATGGAGGAGTAGGAACTGAAAGTAGACAGAATGATCCTTGGGCCATAAATGACAATTGTACACTTGGACCACTTCAGTCTCTCTACTGCTCCTAAAAGCCAATCTAGGCAAAGATCAAAGCACGGCATCCATAAGAGAGTTGCTAAAGGTAGACACTAGGTTTCAGTTCTGATCTGAGGGTAAAAAGTACATGTTTTTAGAAAAAAGACAGAGGCCAGTAGCCTTGTTTCTGATAGAACAAGTTCCCATGGAGAACCCTCAGTCTGGTGGCAGGGTAATATCAGACCTGGGAGAGAAGTATAAGGGACTTGGTGGCAACTGACAGAGCCCTTTGTCCTTGGAACAGTAGCCACAGGTGGCAGAACCAGGAGTTAGAGAAGGGGGCCATCAGGGAGATGAGACTGACCTCTGGGAGCATAACCACAACAGCTGATCCACCCCCTTCCCAGCCAAGTTGGATGGAAGAGACAGAAGAGAGGAGGTCTGCCCAAGTCTCTGAGGCTGACCAGCACAAAGCATGGCAAGCGTGCTGCTGCCTTTTTCTGGAGACTCCTTAGCTAGGCCAGATACTCCATTTTGTTTATCAAGAAGTTGGCCCTAATATCTCCTTGAACAGAATTGAAGTTGGGTTTTTGGTGGCATTGACTGAGCACTATAGTGGCATAGGACTGTATAAGCTAGACTGTGTGAGTTCTGTCTGGTTGCTTTGCTCTCTGAATCTCTTCTGTTTCCTCATCTGAAAAACCAGTGAAAGAATGTTTTTTCTCACAAGACAGTTGTGATGATTAACCAAGAGAATGCTCTGAGAAGTCTTTGTAAATCATCAGTCACAGCAGACTTGTCAGCTGGGAGCACCTCATTAACCCTGGGAAGAGGGCCATGGTCCGAGACACTCTGATGAACAACAGTGCACCCATCAGCTTGTCTGCCTGTGTAGCCCGTCTCCCCACGTGTCAGTGCAGGGAGCTGGCAGCCAAGGACCTGTGCCAAGCTGGGACTCTGCTGCTCCTTGCCATGTAGAGATGCAGTGGAGAAACAGGTGGGAAACCAGAACTCTGGGGAGAGCAAAGTATGGGGAGGATCCAAGAGAAGGTGTCCATCTGACTGCCAACTAAAAGCCTGCCCCCTGGGTACTCCGGAACCTGTATGATTGCCATTTCTTGCCTTTCGGGCTGTTTGGAGGCCTCAGGCTGGCCAACTGGATGTGGGGCAAGAAGTCCAGAGGACCAGCCTGAGCTGGGTGATTGCTACAAGGACCCTAAGAAGCCTAGAGAATGCAGTGGGAGAAGTGCTGGAGTGAGCAGGCAAGGGGCCTGCATCTCCAGGCTGATACAGCCTGGGAGGGAGGGGATGTCAGTGAAACAGCTGAGCTGGAAATGGGGGAAATCAAACATAAACCACCTCAATAAACCTGTCAGGGCCAGCAAACTCCCTCTTTTGTTCCCGTTGCCTGACCTGTACTTGGCTTCTGAAGGGACAACAAATTAACTCTGGTTTTTAGGCGAGGCCTCTGGCGCCATCCTGCCTGTGTTGGAATGCCAGGTCTACCCACTTACTAGCTGTGAGAACTTAAGCAGGTAAGTTTATGTGTCTGTGCCTCAATTTCCTCATCTGTAAAATGGAGTGTGTGGAATTCAATGACTTATTGGTAAAGCAGTTAGAATGGTGCCTGGCATAGAGTTAGCATCCAGTATTTCTGGAGCACTACAATTTGGGCAGCATAGGTTCTATGGAAAAGGCATTAGATTTGCATCTGAACTATTGGGGCAGAGCCTTCCATTTCTCACTTGACCTCGCTGAGCCTCAGATTCCTCATCTTTAAAGGGAGTGGTAGACTAAGTCTTAGCCCACAGGATGGTGTATAAATTACATGAAAAATGGTCTATGATTCTGTCTAACCATTAAGGATGGTGTATAAATTAGATGAAAAAATGTCTATGATCCTGTTTGGCCACCCGTAGCATGTAGGAGGTGCTGAATAAATGACAGCTTTGTAAAATCTCCCACACACCTAGCGCCACTTCCCAGATGCCCAAATAATCACCAGGACAGTGCAGGATCGCCTTCCAATGCTACAGCCTGCCTGGTGGGGGGTTAGGGAAATGCAACAGTCTGAGACTTTCCTGCAAGGGTTTCTTGGTTTGTGCATCTTAGAGCAACAGTGCTTCTCAAACTCTAGAGTTTATCAGAATCACCTGGAGGACTTGTTAAAACGCAGATTGCTGGGCCCCACACCAGAGTTTCTGATTCTGTAGAACTGGGGTGGGCCTAAGATTTTGGATTTGTAACAATTTCCAGGGGTGCTGGTGCTGCTGGTCTGGGGAGCACACCTTGAGAACCATTGCCTCAGAGCTGCAACTGTCACATGCACACTGATACCTGGGGAAGTTGAGCAGCTGCCGATTCTGACTGAAGGGGCCTGGGTGGGGCCTGAGATTCTGTATTTCTAACAAACTCCCAGGTAATTCAACTGCTGCTCCACAGACCACACTTTGGTAGCAAGGCTTACAGGAGTAGTTGACACTTAGCTCGTGAGTAGTCCTTCCCAAACACCAGGATGGCAGGTTAGCAGAGGTAAAGGGACCCAGGAGGGGAGGACAGGACTCGGGAGCCAGGGGTGTAGCAAAAAGGCAATGTCAGAGAGGAGGTGAGAATGTAGTACTTTGCCAGCAAGGAGGCAACCACAGTGAGGGCAGAAGGGCTGGATCCCTGGACCAGCAGGCAGCCTACATTGAAGGCGCTAACAACAAGCAGTGCACGCATGTCCATGTGAGCACATAAGAGAGAGAGCAAAAATTTTTGAAAGAATTTGATATATTTTTTCAAGCATCCAAGTAGTATCTTGGGAAAAATCAAAACTTTGTTGGACTTCCTTACACGTATTTTATGGGTTAGTATTGTTTTTAATTTTAATTATATATGGCCAGTGGGGGGCAGGGACTGTGCAGTCTGTTCAGAGCTTAAGACCTCTAAAGGTCTTAAAACCCAACCCTGGTGGCCACTGAAGTCTTTGTCCCTGAGCTTTGGGGCCTGAAGATTGTGGCCAAGTGTGTGTTCTGCTGGCTCTCCCCCCCTCCCCCCCTCCCCCCCTCCCAGGATCTGCAGAGGAGATTCAACTTTCTTAGATAGAATACAAGTCATCATCCAAGGGAACATGGTGTTTTTAGATGGAATATAACACGTCCTACAAGAATAAAGAGTGTCCAAGGCCCTGGAGGAGCATCAATGTCATGAGATCAAGGAGCAAAGGAAGGGCACGTGTCCCCCATGGGCGCCCCAATTGGCACACATTCACCCCAGCAGCCTTTGCTCACCAGCATTATAAAGAGTGACCCAGTCCTCCCAGAGGCCAAGGTCCAGGATTCCAAGTCACATAGATCTGCATATAAAACCCCATTCCACCTCTTCTTAGCTGAAGGACCTAGGACAAACTCCCTTTCCTTTCTCAGCCTTGGTTTCTCTGTCTATAAAACAGGAATAATAATAGTTCCCACCTTATAGAGCTGTTGTGAGAACTAAATGAATTAATATGAATAAGGTGCTTAGAATACTGCTTGGAACAGTATTCTATGCACCTCTCCCAAATGCTGGTTATTATAATTTATCTATAGTAGTCCTACTCGTGGTAATAGTACCATCTCAGTAGAAGCAGAGATGAGTTTGGGCAAAGGGAAACATCTGTTCAAGGAGCAAAAGGGGCACATGTGAGAGGTGAGTTGTGTTCAAGATGTGTCTGAAGGGAGCCTGCCAAGATCCCTCAGGGCCCCTGCCCAGTCCTGCCAAGCCATGCAGGGGGACCAATGAGACCATCAGACAAAATCCAGGATGAGCCTCAAGTGACCTGGAAACACTGGTGATGGACCTAAAAATCTTGGGGACACAAGGCCTATTTTTCACCTCTTCTCTTACTCAAAAGTCGCCCCTTGTTAAAACAGAGCAGCAGTGCGGCATTGGGGGTGAGCATTCCCTCTCCAGTCTGCTGTAGGCCTTGGGCTCCTGCTGCTAGAAGGAGAATGGCTGCACCACCCTTGGTGGGCCTTGGTGACCCCTGGCCTAGCAGTGGGGACTGACGCCAGTGGCTGCTCTGGACCTAATCCTGGCCCACAAGAAGGACCTAGCTGGGCAGAGGAGTTACTGGGTGCCCTTGGATGAAGTGAGCGGTCTGCTCACAACTGGCTGCCATCAGGAGGGAGGAGTGGGCAGGGGCATGGACCCTGGGCACTGGGCACACAGAGTTCAGAGAAGCCAGGGAAAAGACTGGGGGACAGTTCAATGTTGAGAGAGCTGATTCCAAGACTCTAAGAAGAATAGGAAGTTCATGTGTGGCCTGAAAGAGAGGGGGGAATAAAAATGGAAGCAGGTATGTTTTTAAAGAGCAAGGAAGAGACTGATAAGCCAACTTGAAGGCAATGAACAACATAGGCCTGTGAGAATACTTTCTGATCTGCTAGTCAACACCAAAATGCTAGTATAGATCCAAAATGCCTGAGGCTTTCTTTTTCTAAAAGATCACATCTATCCTCAGACTCAGGAGCCCTGCATCAGTGGAAGGTTTCCTGTTGCCCACCAAGGAAGCAGTGTTGGCTGCAAGGTAGCTTTCAGAGGGTGATAAGAGGTGGCTCCCAGTCCTTACTTCTTTCCACACCTGTGCCAGGCCATCCAACACAATAGGTTCCCGTTAGCATCACTAGAAACCTTTCACTTGGTTCTTCAGGCTTTGAAAGATTTATTCTCCCAAGCACACAAAATTTGTGGAGTGACAATTTGTCTCCCTGGTTTTATTGTATAGACACAGACATCCTGGGCTGTCAGTCAAAACTTCTAGCCTGTGTGGGCTTGGCCATGACTGCAGTGAGCTCCTGTGGTCACAAAAGCCTCAACCCAGGACAGGTTTTCTAAAGTGCTGCAGCTGATTCTCAGATGCCCTTCTGCCTGTTCTCTTCATGGACACTAGATAGATTTGGGGATCATGGATCTTGCCTCATTCTTTCATGCCACAGGAAGAGCCAGTGAGTGGTCCGAGGGTGCACAGGGATTGTGGGAAAGAAGAGTCAGGTCTTCAAGCCTTCTAGCTCTGTCCTCTAGCCATGTTCCTGGATTGCTCAAACTTTCTCAAACCTTCCTCCAAGTGTGCACCAGTGCCTATTAAATCAGTCTTCTTGGCCTGGCCAAAGCCCTCCTCCCCCTTCCCCCAGGCCCTATATCCTGCATCACAGACCCCCTCCCCTTCAGCTTCAGGGCCTAATCCCAAGTGTCCTTTTCACATCCAACCCCCATCCCCTCCCCCAGCCTGTCCTCCATAGGAATGGGCCTCCCCCAACCTTCCCATCCCCTGCTTCCCACCCCCTCACCCTTAGCCCTATAGAGTGTCATAAATTCTAAGGAAACCCCATCAGGGGAAGAAAAGGAGCAAAAAGTGCCTAATTGGCAGGGGCCTCGAAGCTCTTGGTCCCTGTGGTGGGATTGATAAGGTTCCTGGGAAGCGGTGGGGGATTGGAGAAAGGAGGGGGAGGCTGGGGGCCTGCCTGCCAAATGTAGCCAATTAATGTCAGTGCTGCCTTTCATGCCAGCCAATTAAGTCCCACAGACTTGTCACCAGCCCTGGGAAGGGGGGCAGGGAGGGTGGGGCAGGGGGTTTCAAGGGAACAACTAATTTCCCTGCTGCCAGGATAATGCAGCCTTCAAAATGGGGAGAGGGCTCAGGGGGAGCTGGAAGGTGGCTGGGGGTCGCCAGGGGCAGGCAACAGGGGAGGGGGCAAGGTGCAGAACACTGGGGCTCTGTGGGGACTTTGTTTGGGGCCCTGGGAGAAATGGAAGATGGGATTGGCTTCTGAGGCCAATAGCTGCTGGGAACTGTGAAGAGAACTCACTGTGTCACTCGGTGCCCCACACTAGCAGAGCCAAGCACTTGCCAAAGTTATGTCGTCTAGTCTTTCCAACAACTCCTGGGTGGTTCAGCAAGGTTCGGGAGCCCACTCAACATGGCCCAGTTCTAACAGGCCAGAGTGAGGAGTTTTTAACCAGGCAAGGTCCCATGGTAAATGTCCCTTGAGACCTGTGCAAAGGAGGCGCAGTGACTTAAGCATCCAGGCATCCTTGCCACATCCCTTCCCACCTGCACTGATGGGACAGAGGGTCTCCGTGGAGGACCGCCAGCCCAGGCTCTGGGATGGTGGGTTAGGATGAGAGATGGGAAAAGACCTTTCAAGCAGGAGAAGCCGATTGGGAGGAGGATGGGGGACAGGGCCCACTAAGGATGCCACTGGTTACAGATAGAGAGACATTTCTGGACAATCAGCAGTACCAAGTGAGTCTTACCAGCTCTTCCCTTGGAAGTCCAAATGCTTATGCAAGTCACCCATCTTGTCAGCTTGGGAGAGAATTCCAGAACTTCTGAAGGAAGTTCAGGGAAGAGACTAGGGTGGCCCAGGAGCAGTTTGGCAGAAGGCTTCAAGGACAGGGAAAGAGTCTCCCCAGAGACCACCCCAGAGGCCCCTGGAATGAGCAAGGCCTCTCAGGGCAACCACTGGCTCAGCATCAAACACTTGCCCTCAGGACCGAGTCTGTTCCCAGGCTGACCGCATAGAGAAAGTGAATGAGTGAGGCAGATCTGAGTGCTAGTCCTTCCCCCCCATCTGTGAGCTGGAGGATCTTATGGGAATCCTGCCCCTGTCTAAGCCTCAGTTGCCTCATCTGTGAAGTGGGGCTAAGCAGAGTACCTACCTCCAGGGTTGTGGTGGGACTCACAAAAAAAAAAAAAACAGAGTGGGTGAGAGTTTGTAACCTATGACTGGCTGGCTAGCTTTGGAGGTGCCTTTGAGCAGGCAGTTAGGGTAGGGGCAGATGTGCCCAGGAGCTAGGCCACACAGTGGCACCATCTGCCCCTTCTGCCCTGGATGCAGGCAGAGTCACCACAATGTGTGCATTGTCATGCAGATGCTTTGCCCGCCTGCCCACCCCCAGTGGGCCCACTAATGACCCTGAGAGTTGGTTGGAGGCTGGGGCAGGCTAATTACATGGCCCCAAAGCCGCCAAGACCCAATAATTACACAGCAACTTGTACAGAGAGGGTGGCTAATTGTGTGACAAGCTGTGAGGGGAGGGCCAGGGCGCCCCTCAAGCTAATGAGCTTCCCCCAGAGTCCACAGGGCAGGGCCAGGGCGAGGGGATGTGGCAGGCAGGCCCTTCCCATTCCCAGCCCCCCATGGCGCCCAGCTCTTGGGAGGGTGGCAGGGTGTGCTGGAGGGAGGGGAGAAGTGATTAAGAGCCAAAGCTCGCCTCAGACCTGTCTCCTCTTGCCAAGTCTTGCTCAAAGCCACACCTGGTCGGGTACTATGGGTCTGGCTCCCTCATCCCAGAGTGGCTCAAGCTCTCAGGCTTGCCCTTCTGCTCCCCAGCCCTGCCTGGCTGGCAGACTGGCCACGGCAAAGAATAGAAGACACATCTGGGAAACTCTTGACCATTAAAGCTGTCAGCATCCTCCAGGATCCTCAAGTCCAGCTCCTGCTTCTGGTAGAGGCGAGAAACCAAAGCCCAGGTCAGGGCCAGAGTCCTGCTGAGCAAGTGAGTGAGTCTCTCGCCTGCCCAGCTGAGCTTCTTGTTTCTTTTGCATCCAAATCAGTCCTAGGGACTCTGAAGACCTTGGACAGATCTATGTTCCAATTCAGCCCTTTTACTTTCTAGCTGAGTGACTTTGGGTGAGTCATTTTACTTCTCTGAGCCCCAGTTTCCCCAGCTGTAAAATGATAAGGTTATAAGGATAAAATGAGTTAATTCCAGTGAAACCTACAGCTCAGTGCCTGGCATAATGTGACCCTCTCTAGTTTGCTTCTCACAGAAAGTTCCTGCCATCTCACCTGGGGCCACAGAACAGCCTAAGCACCACCCCCCCCCCAGCCATCTCCACCTCTTTGCATGCCCAGTTCCCACCCCTATCCACCAGAGGCCAACCCAACTGCCTGCCCCATCCCAGCCAGCAATTTCTCCCTGGACAGCTCTCTTTTCCCTGAAACTAGAGCAAAGCTGGATGGGAAAGGAATGTGAGGGCAAGGGCCTCACAATCCCACCTCTCTTCCCCTTAGACATGGTACCCTGTGGAAGTAAGGCTTCCAGGTGGAAAGAAGCCTGGACATCCACTTCTGCCAGAGCTCTGTTTCTCAGGCGACTTGCCCCATCTCTAGCCTGTTCCTCAGCTCCTGAAAATTTTGGACCCCACCTCAGAAAGCAAGCAGGAGGCAGAGGCATTGAAGTGACTGCTGACAAGTTAGAACAGCTTAACAAATTACTCCTAATAAACTACTGGGGACAAGAAGAGGGGAGGCTGGAAGCCAGCCCACTCCCAAAGCAGCACCTTCATCTGTGCCCTGGTGGGCCTGGCCACTCCGGGACAGCCACAGGCTTTGCCATAGGAAGGCGTGCATGGAGCATGTCTCTAGTACCCCCACAAGCCCCAGCCCTGGGATTGGAGGTTCCCCCGGCCTCAGAACCATGAGGCTCCCCCAGATTGGAGTTTCTCGCCTTCTCTGAACCCAGGGTCTCAGCCTAGCTCTGCCTGGCATGGAAGGGGAGGTGGCAAGGCTGAGCACTCCCACCACTAGGCTGTCTGGTCCAGGATCTCAGGCTGGAGGCCCCCCAACTTATTTGGTTCCTGGCCATCCTGGCAGGATATGTGTGGGCAGGATTTCCTTTGTGGGCACAGCTCTGGCCACTGAAAGGCAAATCATCTCTCTTCTGGCCTTGCTTTCTTCCCTGTCTTTCACACGGAGGCTATGAATTGTCTGTTGGCTGCCTCATAGGGATGTCCTCGGTATCGAAAAAAGTTTTGGACAGGAAGGTGCTGCCTTGACTTTAAAGGGCCACAGACAGTTTGGTTGTTGGGATAGCTGCTGACTATTATTGTCATTATTCTGTCTTCTTCACCTCTGGCCTTAGCTGGACAATTCCAGTGGAAGAGAAGGGTTGACCAGCAATGAGAAACACTTGCAAAGTGCTTTCACTTACATCTTGTTTAATCAGCACATCAGGGCTTCAAGGGGGGATATTACTATCTCCTTTCACAAATATGAACACTGAGGCTCAGAGAAGTTAGATACATTACCCGAGGTCACACAGCTAAGAAATTGTGGAGCTTAGCTTTGAAGCCCTTTTTGTCTCAACTGCAAATTGGTGCCCTTCAAATCAGCTCATTCAGCACCTGGCTAAAATGTACAGACAGGGGGTCTTCACCATGGGGGCTCCAGATGCCAGGCTATAGAGTGGGCCCTGAGCACAGGTCTGGACTCCATCCTGGAGAGTCCTGGAATGGGGACACTTTTGAGGGTGAGCTGGGCATTGTGGAGACAGACCATGTGCTGAGGCCTGTAATCTGATTAAGCCATTAGAGCCGCTGCCCCAAGCACACGTGCTGCCAGGCCGCCAAGTCCTTCAATTAATCCCCAGCTTAATCTGCTCCTTCTCCTTGTCACCTCCCATCTACTGCGCCCCCAGCCCCAAGTAGCTCCTTCAGGCCTGGAGAGAGAAATGCCAGCTCTCTGAGAACAGTCCCAGGCTGCTCTGGTCACCTTGCCTTGGGTCTGTCTTCCCCTCAACCCACCTTCTCCTCTCCTCCTTAAAGATCTGCATTCATTCCACAACTGGTGATGAAGAAGACTGACAAGGCCCCAGGGAGCTGCAGTGCAGGGGAGAAGAGAGAGGAGCACACAAGTACTGGCAGTGCCATGTGCTCCGTGCTGTGGCAAGGGCCCATGGATTGTTGAAGGAGAGAAGAAAGTCACTGTCAGCAGAGGGAGTGATCACATATGCAGAAGCAGGGTGACTGTTTAAGGAAAGTGGCCTGGTTGGGATGCGGACAAGAAGAGGCAGAGGCTGCTAGAAGATGAGGCCAGGAGTGGGCTGTGGCCTATGGTGAAGGCTCTGCATGTGTATATGATAATGTGAGCCATGCATTAGTGTGCATGTACACCTCCCCTGTGTGTGTGTCAGGTTGTATACATATGCAATGATGGTCACTTCTGCAATGAGCATTTGTACCTGAGTGTGTGCTCCTATGTGTGCCTATGTGTGAGTAGGCGGGTCCAAAGCCACCTCTTCCAGAAAGTCTTCCTGTATTCTCCTGAGCCATCTCCAAAAATCCCTTTTTCTTACTGCCCCTCTGCTCCTAGCAGACATTAGGGCTCAGGACAGGCTCTTCACTAGCTGCTGTGTCTGTGTGTGTGTTGGTCTTCTCAACCACACTTCCAGATTCCCAGGGATGGGGACTAGGGATGCAATTTTTTTGTAAATTACTTGTCTTCCAAGTACTAAGGACCAAGCCCTGTGTGCTAGCAACTTCCAGCAGAGCACCGCTAGATGGATACCTCCATTGAATGTGCCAGATTCCTCATAAGCAGGAACTCCTAAGCCTGAATTCTATTATCTTCTTTGATAGCACCTTCACTAGCCCCAGACTAAGCCTCATAAGGGCAGGCAAGTGAAGGCAACCTCCTTGCCTCTCCACTGCCATCCTAGCTGAGCCCCCTTCATGTCTCACCAATATTGTCACAGAACCTCCTCACCACGCTCTGCCTCCCCCCCCGACCCAGCCAAAAGCCTTGTCTCCACATACAGGTTACAGTGATCCATTCAATCTACGTCAGATCCTGTCATCCCTCTGCCACAAGCTCTAGAGAGGCTCCCATCTCATTCAGAGGAAAAGCCATTGTCCTTTTCTCACCATAGCACAAGATATGCCCTTTCCACCCCTGTCATTCCTTCTCTGACCCCCTCTCCCCCTTGCTCATTGCCTTACAGCCACACAGGCCAACATGCTGTTCCCTAGCAACCAGGCATCCTCCTATTTCAGGGCCTTTGCACCTGTTATTCCTTATACCTGGAGGGCTCTCCTCCAGATACATTCGTAAGCTCACTCCAACTCCTTCATGTTCTTACTCATATGCTTCCTGTCACATTTTCAATGAGGCCCACCAGAGAGCACTCTATTTAAAACTGCAGAGCACTGCCCACCCCACCCTGGCACTCCCTCTCCTCCATACTCTGGTCCTTTTACTCTCCATAGCACTTACCATGTTGTTCTAACACACTGCATGATTTACTCAGTTATTGTGTTTATTATTTGTCTGTCTCCTCTCACTAGAATGTAAGCTCCATGGAATCTTTGTCAGATCTAATCGCTGATGTATCCCAGCTCCTAAAACATTTTCTGGCATCTAGTAGGCACACAATGAACATTTGTTTTAAGAATGCATCCTGGGAAGAAAACCCCAAGGGCCAAGTTCTTCCCAAAGCTTGCTTTGGGATCCAGGAGTTCCAGTCTTCATTCCTAATGCTACCCAACCCTCCAGGCTCCCAGCAAGAGGCCATTAGGTCCCTTGCAGTCCCAAATGGCATTAGAGTGATCATGCACAGAAATGCACATGTGCACACACACACTGCTCAGATGTGGACACTGGGGTCAGGTGCTTTGGTTCCATCTCTGGCCCAGTAACTTCCAGAGAGCCCCAGCCCTGCCCTTTCCTCCCAAGTTTTTCTCAGCTGCTGGTCCTATAACCCCAATAACTCCCTTTTTCTCTCCACATCCCCAACCTCTGTCTCTCTGCCCTCTGACCTTTCCCCATGTATCCCCAGGCCTTGTCTCCTCCCCTCACTGGTCTCCCCAATCCCTCCTCCTCTCACCTTGGTCCCCAGATCTTGATCCTTCTCCAATAGGCCCCACAGCTGCTATCCCACTGTTTTCAAGGTCTCTTCTGCTCCTCTCCCTGTCCTTTCAGTGACCCCCATTACCATTACCCCTCTGCTTGGTGTCCCCAAGTTCTGGCCCTCACCCTGTACTGCCCTCCCTCCACCATTGCAGGCAAATGCCCAGGCTTTGGCTCTCGAAGCCCCTATGTGACTCTGCCTGGCCTTTGTGCCACCTGTGGGCCCAGCATCCCCAAGGGCTCTCCACATAGCCACTCACTAATTAGGTCAATTATGAGGTCCATTATCTAATCCTCTCCAATCCAGCTTTGCACTGCTCCATCCATACTCTCACGACCTCAGGCATTTTCAGAGGCCCTGGGGAGCAGATGCTCCAGCCCTTGCTACCTTCCATGCCCATGCCCCCAGTCTGGCCTCCTGGCTGAGCAACTTCTCTTCATCACAGAAAACTTTGGAAGGGGCAGAAGGGGCTGGATGTTGGCTACTAGAAAGAATGACACTGACACCTGAAAGCAATGTGTGAGGAGCACAACCCTAAGTGACGCTGATATCACCTTCCCAGTGATGTGACACCACTGGAATAAGTCCCCAGTATCTGGATTTGTGTGTGTCTGTGCTGGGGGCTGAGGGATGGATCTTATCTGAAGACAAGGGGAGGGACAGAAAACCTCCAGGACAGGACTTCTTAATCTTTTTCTGAAGTCGTGTATCTCTTGAGCATCTTGATGAATGAACTGGACTGTGGAAACACACACACCCACACCATTTTCAATTCATTTTTAAAATGGTACCCAGACCTCTAGAACCTATCCAGAGATCCTGGCCATGAACTTGGACCCAGAAACTCTGATCCAATGAGTCTTCCCTGCATGGTGACATCACTTCTCAGGAAAGATGACCCCTTCAGAATATGCTCAAGAAATCCTCAGCCTTCTGTGCCCTTTCCCAGAGTTCCAGTTTCCATTTCAGGAGTGTCTTTCCTGCCCACCCAGTTACTTGACAGTCAGCTCCAGGAAAGCCTAGGTCACTATAGCCACTGGTGCAGCTGCCCAAAAGGCCCTGGCATTCATGGCAGGTCTCTTCTGGAGCTCCCTACCTCTGTCATGCAGGGCTAGTGTGGGAGGGAGGAGTTGGGCCAGCTGGTCAGCTGGGGAAATGGCCACAGCTCACTGATGCAGTAGAAGAGCCAAGGAGAAGAGGACTAGAGGAGGGCTGGGCAAAAGTGAGGAAATGAAGAAGGGAAATAAAGAGCCTGGGGTGGGAAGGAGATAAGGACCTGAGTAAGACGCTAAAGCGAACAGAAGCAAAGAAAACACTCGGTGAAGATGGTGCTTACATTGCCAAGGAAAACCAAAAACCTTCACCAAGTCCAGTCTCCTCCACTGCACAGGTGGGGAAGTTGAGGCCCCAGGGATAGAAAGTGTCTTGCCCAAGATCCCATAGCCTGTCCCTGGCAGAGTTTCAGACAC